>CM023457.1:99383846-99581371 GCA_013339765.2 Haemaphysalis longicornis | reverse complement strand
AAGGGGCGATGGAAAACGGTTGGACTGTTAAACTTGGTCTGGTTAAGCTCAGGACAGGAAGAGGGACAGTCTGCCGGTCATCGTAGTAGCCAAAGGGTGGTCGAGGACTATGGTCGGCGTAGCAGTTGCGGAAGAACGGGACCCTGTGGCTGGGACAGTACCGGGTAATATGGCCAACTCTGGAGCAATTGAAAGAATTTGGTTTATTGCGGGGTACGCCACTCAGTGGTGTTACGGCGTTTGTAGCGCGGAGGATGAAGCTCGTTGTGGGGACCGAGCGACCTGAATCTTTGTCCGAACGGAGAGTTAATCGCGCACATAGCGTGGAGGTCGACGTTGCCTATTTCGTCGCGGACAACGGTCTGTATAACGGCAACGGTGTGAAGGTCGGTCCGATCGGGCGTGCATGACACCGCAATAGCAGGGGCCATAGCCTCCAGTTTTCAGCGCAAGATTTCGGTTATAGCCGCTGAGACGGAAGGTGACCTTGTAGGCGTAGACGACGTGCTGGTAGGTTGTCATTTTCCTACAAAGATGTCACTGCTGTGTGTGGAAGTCGTTTGAAGTTGTGTGCTATAGGGTAACCTTTGGCCTCCTCGAATCGATGACATTCCTTAATGATAGAATCCACAGTTGCACAGTCTCCATATAAGAAGGTGGAATGTGTCGTCCGCAATGCCCTTCAGTATGTGTCCCCCTTTGTCAGCCTCCGGCATGGTGCTGTCATTCTTCGAGCAAAGGGCCCAGACGTCCTGGATTAATGCGACGTATGATCGGTCGACGTCTAAGCGCGCGATGCCAGCTCCTTGCTGGTAGCAACCTGGCTACGAAGAGGCTTTCCGAACACGTCTCGGAGCTTTGTTTTAAAGACTTCCCAGCTAGTCAGGTCGGTCTAGTGGGTCTCAAACCACTTGTGTGCAGGATAGCCCTCTTTCAATTAAAAGATCACACTCGCTAGCATGATGGTCGGAATCCCACCTGTTGTAGCGCTAACACGCTCGAAGAGACTGTGGCAGTCGTCCACATCAGTGTCATCCGTCCCGGTGAACATGCCAGGCTTCCGGTGATGCCACACGATGATAAAGGGGGTCGCCGACGCGGACGCTCCATCACCAGGCATTGTTACGCAAGGAGCGGAGCGCCCACTCCGAAGCTCCGTGGTGCGTGGAGCACGCCCTGACGAGTGGTGCGGGATGATGTGTTGTTACGAACTCTGCAACGTCCAGCAAGGATGTTGCAAGGCGACGCGGACACATACTGTGACGATGTGATGTAGATGTATTTACAAGGTTGGAAACAGATGAGTGGTAGTGGCGGAGCAAACGTGTGGCCGAACTGGTTGGTTGGTTGGAACCAAAAATCAGTGGCGCGTACCCCTCTGGGGGATTGGCCTACGTCACATTGGGTAAACTGGTCAAGAATTCAAACTAAGGGTAAAATAGAGCTGTGGAGTATCAGGGAAGGTATGTTGGCAATTTTGAAGGGAAAAAAACCCATAACATACTGAAGTAAAGACAGATACCACACGTACAAGAGAAAGAAAGTACGAAGTGTCTTTTGACAGGGTGGGCGACCGGCTTGTGAAATAAAAGCGTGAAGGGCGCGAGAAGAACATCCCCGTGGCAGAAACCTAAACCCGATGCCCCAAATGACAGTAAATTCGACACAGACAAGGAAAGACCCAGGCGCCGGAGGGGAACCTCCAGGAATCGATTTCGGATAGAGGAGAACCGCCGGCAAGACAGCAGGAAATGTTCGATTGTCTCCTCCTCTTGACAAAACTCGCATTGGGCCGAAGGCGCTATGCGTGAACGGTGAAGGTAGAAATTCAAATTGGGCACTCGGCAGCGAAAGCTAGTCAATACGACCTCGCACAATCGCGACTGCGCAACATCACTCTTCCACGCATACCGGAGGTGCTCAATTTCGGGGATCCAGATATACTGTCTGGGCGCAGGCTGTCCAGCGAGCTATACCTGCGAAACCGGGATGCAACAACTTGGGCTATGGGGGGCACAGCATCAACCAGCGGTCGATTCAATGCCACACCTGCCAGATAACCAGCGGTTTCATTAAGGTGGATACCCCTGTGTCCTGGAACCCAGACCAGGCGGATTTCTTGTACATAGGGTGGTAGGAGCATCGAGAGCGTTCGGCTCAGAGGGGTAAATCTTGGATTAGATAGGGTGGAGCAGACTGAAAGCGAGTCCGTCACAATAATCACTTTCGAATTGTCTTCATTGAGTTTTCTCATAGCAAGGGCAATCGCCAGAAATTCTCTCAAGAATATTGTTGTCAAATTGGGTAGCCGCAAAGAAAATGCCCAGTCAAGTGCAGGTGAAAAGATACCAATACCAGCCTTTCTTTCCTGAACAGACGCATCTGTGGCTGCAACCACATGGGTGGGAAACTTCTCTAAACGGGTGATTAGAAGACCAGATATAGTCTTCTCCGGCAAATATTTGGAATTGGAGAGGAAAATATTATCAAAATCAATTTCCACCATCGCATTTCGAGGTTCAAAGGAAGGAATCGAGAGAACGTTGACGTTTAATGGGGTTAATATAGACTGTACAAACACCACCTGCGGGCGTTTGTACATGGGCCTTGTCTGAGCGAAAAAAAGGCGATAGGGAGTGACCGAAGACCATTTGCGACCTTGAAATAGGCAATTCCATTACACGAAGGTATGCCTCTACTGTCAACACTTTGAATCGGGGAATCAGGGGAAGGATGCGAGCCTCCCAGTACAATACCCGAATAGGGACGTACTTCGGTAAACCCAAACACAAGCGCAAAGCTTGTCGTTCTACTGTAATCATTTGACGTAGCTTATAAATCGGATAACTTGAAAAATGGATGGATCCGAATTCTAGAATAGGTCGAACGTATAGGCGGTAGAGCATGAGGAGAATGTCTCTACGCATACCCGACTTCTTGTTGCAAAATCTTTTAACAGTGAAACCGCCCTCCCCGCTTTGGCCGCAGTATAATCAATATGAGGACGCCAGTTTATAATGCTCTCATATATCACTCCTGCATATTTCAGGAAAGTAACTTGTGGAATTATTTTCTGTCGGTATGTCAGACAAATGGAAACAGGGTCTTGAACTGGGAATGCCAGGAGGGCACACTTTCCGACATTTAAGGATAGGCAGAGCCCGTCTAGCCACGATCCTAAGATCGAGAGGTACAGCTGCGGGGACTGGTGCAAAGAATTTATATTTCTTGACGGTGCAAAAAAGGCTAAATCATCAGCATACAAATATGATTGAATTCCCGCAATAACGGGCACCTCGCTCAGCAACACATTAAATAACACCGGAGACAGGACGCATCCTTGTGGTAGACCTCGCCATTGACTGTAACTCAAGGAGGTGACTCCATGCTGGGCAATAAAGAATTTGCGGCCTGTTAAAAACAACCTGACCCAGGAAAAAATATATTCCGGTAAAGATAAGCGCACCATCTTTTCTAAAAGTATGCCATGTTCCACGCAATCATACGCTTTGGCCACATCCAATGTCACCACTGCTGCAACCTCTTTAGAACGTCGAGCCAGGTGAAGGCGGCTCTCTAGGTCTATGTGCGCCGACCATATCGAACAGCCTGGCCTAAATCCCACCTGCCGAGGGCTCAATATGTTAGAACTGGTTAAAAACTTCTCAATTCTGGCCAGTAAAATTCTTTCAATAATTTTGACAAGGTTAGACGTAAAGCTTATCGGTCTTATGTTATCCAGTGCATATCCTAATCCGGGTTTCTTAGGCAAGGGGGTAATTTTAGAGACTCCAATCCAAATGCACCGAGCGCCTTCATCGTCGTCGGTGAGGAGCGATCTCCTGCGCGTTCTAAGGTTCCTTGACGTCGCAGTCTGCGATTTTCCTTCACAAAGGTATGTTACAATATGGATCACATACATAGTGCGATAGTATGTTCGCTTGGTAGACCTTAAGAAGTTTATTGCGCTTTACGAACTAACACAATTAGAGGCGCATTCATCGCGGCCCGAATCTTGTCTGGGCCTGCTGGCCGCCTTGGTCAATGAGCCTGTCGTACTGCGGCAACTTTCGGACGGCCGTTGTGTTCGTATCGTCATCGGAGTAATATGACAAGGCGATCTCTGGATTTGTCGTGCCAGCAGGTTGTCGTCGCCGGTGGTGTAAATGCCTAGTGTGACTGCGACGGGATGCAGGATGGGGCGTTCATGCATGGGGACGAGGCGTACAGCTCCGGATTTGCTCACTCCCGTTTCGGGGTTGGCTTGCGTCCATAGAAACAAAAAAAAATCACTCTTCAGGTTACAGTTTGCATGACAGTTTGATCTGTAAAACGTACTGCATTTGTTTTCTCCATGGGAGCCGAAGCCGGTCGCATGGTTTCCCTACACGGGCTCAGTTACAGCGGCAGACCGGAGTGGAGTCACTGCGGAGTGGACCGGCCGAGCCCTTCCTGACAGTTTCTGGCCTCTTCCGCCAGGGCAAGCACCGGCACAGTTGCGTTGTAAAAGAGGCGGATTGTCCATCGGCTGTCGGTTCTTGTCACAACGCATGGCCAGCGCAAGTACATTTCCGTACCTTTATTTTGACTATGGTATCTTCTACTTACAATTTCTTCTCGGACGCAGGCAGCTTGCTTCCTGTCACTGGGTGTTATTCCTATCATTATTCCATATGCCTCACAACAGGCGAAAACTATTTCTGAGTACAAGAAGTCAAATTTTCCGGTGATTTGAACGAGCTATGTTTATTTTTTACATTTGATAGAAAATTTACACTGTCACAGCGTACAAACACCTGAGACGTGTTTCTTGCAATGGTTCACGACTTATCTACCCGATATATTCCTGTGCGCAGAGCTATCGCTTATCACGATGCACTAAGGTACACCCCGCACATGAGGCGTTTTTAAAACACGAAAAACCGTTTAAAGAAATCGGTTTAAAATCTGAAATGTTTAATCAAAAGGCTGAGTTTAAATCGCCTTTTTTACAATGTATAGGCTCAATAAAGACTGCCAAATGAAGTTTTCGTAGAATAAGTTGCCATCTACGTTGCCAACGGACATTGAAAAATGTTGGCGCACTATTAAATTAAGAGATAACGACGTCATAGCCTTGTCATTATAGGTGGTAATAAAATTCAGTCCAATGATTATGAGATCGTACATGAAGATGCTGTTCGGGCTAATTTTTCAGTTCATTAAATTCATGGTGTACCTGCCTTAGAACAAATGATTCACCCCAGCATGCCCCCAACATTTATTTAACCACGTTCTTTTGCTGCCCTAATCAAGTCGCTAAAACGTTCTTCGGTACCAGGTCCTGGCTCAATTAATGCGAAGATTTCACAAGGTACTTGTGTTTAATCATCTATTTTACTTAAAAGGATGTTTCAGCAGCCACTTGAAAATATTGCCTACCCCGTGATTGGCATGTCGGAAAGTTGGTTCCATTTCGTAAATTATGTAGCAAACGCCCTCCTTTTAATTACCGCCCTGTATCTCTTACTTGCTTGTCATGTAAAATATTTGAATATATCTTGTTTTCAAATCTTGATAATTTTCTTGAGTTAAATTATTTTTCACGTTCACTCACTACGGTTTCCGTAAAGCGTATTCTTGTGAAACATGTCTGGAATCTTTTAGCAGTAAGTCAGCATCAACCTTGAACGTTGTCGTGTCGCGATCGTGTTATCAGCGCAGCGGTTGGCTAGCAGCGCGTGCGCAGCAGCGACGCTTTGTGTATAAATTGGCGCACCCGGCTTGGGTGCGCGTTCTTCAGTTGTGAGGCTGCCAGTGCGCGCCTCAGGAAATAAAGCAACGTTTTCCACGCTTGCCCGGATGCCGGTCACTACAAGTGGCGACGAGGATGGGATCCGCACCGAGCTTCTAAAATGACTGCGCCCGTTGTGCACAGCAAAACCGTCGGCACGTTGCCGGAGTTCCACCCGGACAGCGGTAATTTCGAGGTGTACTCGGAACGCTTCGAATTGTTCACTGCCGCCAATGACATCGCTGCAGAGAAGAAACTGCAAGTCTTCTTAACGGCCATAGGAGAAACCGCCTATGTCACGCTCCGGAGCTTACTGCTGCCCAAGACACCGGCCAAGGCATCGTACGTGGAAGCGGTGAGTGTGCTGAAGAAACATTACACTCCAAAACGTTCACTGGTCGCCGAACGCTATCGGTTCAACCAACGCCAACAAGCGCCACATGAAAGCGTGGCAGACTTCATAGTGGAATTGAAGAAGCTGGCTTCGACATGCGAGTTCGGCAATTTTCTGAACGACGCTCTGCGGGATCGGCTGGTGGCGGGATTGCGCACTGAAGCCGTACGCTGCAGGTTACTGGCCCTTCCGGACGAAGAAATCACGTGGGAGCATGCGTGCAAGGTCGCCATGGCCATGGAAGCAGCGAGCCAGGACACGAAAGAGATGCTGCAACCAAACAAGTCGGGAGCATATTCTGACAGTACGAAAGTGTACTGGCAACGAGAGACGCAGAAATCTCCGCAAAAAGGAAAACCAAGCAAAGCGGGACGAAGAAAAACGAGCCCTGCTAAGAAGGCGTCGCAAGGGACTAAAACGAGCTGTCACCGGTGTGCAGGACACCACCCTCCTGTGAGTTGCCCTTTTTTGACTAGTGACTGTTTCAAATATAAAAAAAAGGGTCACGTTGCGAAAATGTGTAAAACGAAACTTGTGCATGGTGTAGAGCCGCAGGAGGATAGAGATTTGCTTACTTTGTGTCACGTGAACCGTTCCGACACACCCCCATTTAGAGTAAACGTTACGATAAATGAGAAGGTAGTTCCTATGGAAATTGATACGGGTGCGGCCGTGTCGATTATTTCGGAAGTAGAGTGGGCGAGGCACTTTCCTAATGCCAGTTTCACGCAAGAGGATGTGAAATTAATGACGTACAACGGTACGCCTGTCGCTGTTGCTGGAGTAGCCGACGTAAAAGTTGTGTATCAAGGACAGTGTTTCAAATTGCCTCTGGTGATTGCTAAAGAGACTGAAGGCGCAAGGATGCCTACACTGTTTGGCCGAAATTGGCTTTCAAAAATAAAACTCAACGGGCGTGAGGTTTTTTCCGTGCAGGCATTGGAAAGGGAAACGCCCCTCACTGAAAAGTACCGTGATGTATTTAATGCTGGTTTTGGTGCTATCAAGGGTTTCAAAGCAAGCATTGTACTTAAAGAGAACGCATGCCCAGTGTTCTGCAAAGCGCGATCAGTGCCATACGCCTTGCGCGAGCGAGTCGAGCAATATTTCGCTAATCTCGAAAAAGCGGGGGAAGTGTATCGGGTAAAGCACAGCAAGTTGGCGACGCCTCGTGTGATTGTTCCAAAGAAAGACGGAACAGAACTTCGGCACTGTGGGGATTACAAAATCACAGTAAATCCTGCAATTGAAGTCGATCATTACCCCTTGCCGCTGCCCGAGGAATTTTTGCCACACTTGAAGGCGGAACCGTGTTTTCTGTCATTGATCTGTCGAAGGCGTACCTTCAGCTGGAACTGGATGAGCAAGCACAAGAATTGCTCACCATAAACACTCACATGGGCCTTTTTAGGTTCCGTCGCTTGCCTTATGGCGCAGCGTGTGCTCCAGCAATTTTCCAAGCTGTAATGGATCAAATCCTGCAAGGTATGCCTGGCACTGCCTGCTACTTGGATGACATTGTCATAGCCGGAGTAGACTACAAGCAGTGTTACGACAGAGTCGGAGGAGGTGCTAAGGCGCCTGAGTGAACATGGTATCAAAGTAAATGCCAAGAAGTGTAGGCTCTTTCAGCAGCGCATAACGTATTTGGGGCATGACATTGACAAAAATGGCTTGCACCCTACGCCCGAAAAAGTTGTGGCCATCAAAGAGGCGCCGAAACCTACTAGCGTGACGCAGCTGAAGGCCTTTTTGGGCTTAGTAAATTTCTATGGAAAGTTCCTGCCAAAATTGGCTACGATTCTAGAACCGCTGCACGACTTGCTCAGCAAGGACAGCAGATGGCATTGGTCGCGTAAGTGCGACGAGGCGTTCGCAACTTGCAAGAAAATGCTGTCCGACAACAGCGTCTTACAGCTCTACGATGTAAAAAAGCCACTGCAAATCACGTGTGACGCATCGGAATACGGGCTAGGGGCTGTGTTATCGCACGTTGAAAACGGGAATGATAAACCCATCGCTTTTGCTTCCCGGTCGTTGTCCCCGTCCGAGCGTAACTATGCGCAAATAGAAAAAGAAGCCCTGAGCATAGTTTTCGCGGTGAAGAAATTTCACAAGTATCTTTACGGGCGAGATTTCAACGTGTTAACGGACCACCAACCCCTGACAACCCTGCTTGATCTTAAACGGCAGGGCAGCGCTGTTGCAACTGCAAGAGTGCATCGATGGGTCACATTTTTGGCGAACTAAGCGAAATTTGGCGAAATTTGGCGAAATAACCAGGGTCGGCTATCAGTCACGCGGACGCGTTGTTTCGCTTGCCGCTGCCGGACACGGACGACCACAGTGATGATATTTTTTATTTTGCGCCACTGAATGAGTTGCCGCTGACAGCGATAGATATTGAGCGCGAAACTGGACAGGACAAACTGTTGAGTGTCGTTCGTGACATGATATGGCACGGCTGGAAAAAAACTGTACCCGAGCAGTTAAAGCCATTCTGGTTGCGCCGGTTTGACCTCAGTGTAGATAACGGATGCATTGTGTGGCTGAATCGCGTACTTGTGCCGCAGTCCTTGCACAGTGTTATCTTGGAGTTGCTGCACGCACAGCAGTTAGGGAAAATCAAAATGAAAGCGGTAGCAAGGTCAATGCTATGGTGGCCAGGCATGGATAGCGCCCTGGAAGAAACTGTGCGGAAGTGCAAAATTTGTCAGTCTGTCCTTCCTGAAGCTCAACCTTTACCTTTGACACCATGGCAAGTGTGCCAAAACCTATGGGAAAGAGTACCTCTTGATTTTGCAGAAAAAAAGGAAAAATGTTTCTGCTAGCCGTAGACTCCTACTCCAAATGGTTGGAAATTAAACCTTTGGGTGTAACAACTGCCGCGAAGACGATTGAAGTTGTGCGATCTTGGTTTGCTGCGCATGGACTTCCTTTGGAAGTGGTAACTGACAATGGTCCGCAGTTTCGTGCACAAGAGTTCGAAGACTTTCTTTCATCGAATGGTGTTAGGCGCACACCGACACCGCCTGTCATCCGCAGTCTAACGGAGCTGCGGAGCGCGAGGTGCAATCCACCAAGAAAGCACTACTCAAACAGAATCTAGAAGATTCTGAAAAAGGCACTACGAGGTCTCTTCAACACAGACTAGACAACTTTTTGTTTTCTTACCGCACAACTCCTCACACTTTTACGGGAAGGACACCCGCGGAATTATTCCTGCGAAGGAAACTGCGGACCAGGTTGTCGTTACTACGGCCAGACACTCGAAATGAAATGGTTGTGAGGAGGGAGAAAATGAAAACTCTGGCTGACAAGCGAAGAGGTAGGCCCCGAGTGTTTGCTGTGGGTGACAGTGTGTTGGTGCGTTCTGTGCGCGGTGATGTGGTGCAATGGTTGCTTGGCAGAGTGACGCGTGTCAAGTCTCCGTCAACTATTTGGTGTGCGTCGGAAGCAAAGTGAGGTTCGTGCGCGCTGACCATCTGCGACCATCCTGCGTTGAATGAACCAATCATCCAGACAACCACCCTGAATGCGAACTGCTTAATGCACCTGACGGGGTCCCTGCTGCACTTACAACGGAACGCCTTGCCGAGCCGGCTACACGTGCCACGGTAGTGCCGTCGGCCAGCAATGAAGAAGCGGTCCCTTTGCGGAGGAGCAACAGGGAACGACGACCACCGGACCGTTTGACCTACGATAGTTTTTAGAATTGTGCAGGGGGGAGAGTGTCGTGTCGCGATCGTGTTATCAGCGCAGCGGTTGGCTAGCAGCGCGTGCGCAGCAGCGACGCTTTGTGTATAAATTGGCGCACCCGGCTTGGGTGCGCGTTCTTCAGTTGTGAGGCTGCCAGTGCGCGCCTCGGGAAATAAAGCAACGTTTTCCACGCTTCCCCGGATGCCGGTTACTACAAACGGTCTTCCATAGATGTCTGCATATTTCTTCATTTTTCGAATGCGTTATTGAAGTTTTCTTGAGTCGTTATTATCTAATCTTCGCGAACTACCTGTCGACTCCAAATTTATTACTGGGCTAGAAAAAATTCTGAACAATTGCTTCCAGTATGTGCCAGGTAATAAGACTTGCTAACCGCAAACACCCGTTCATTCGGTGATTCCACAAGGCTCCCTACTTGGTGTTTGTCGTTTTCTTATATATGTAAATGACCTACCCACTGAAATGTCTTCTCACATGCATACCGTTCCTGACAATTGCGTTCTTTATTGTGGAAAAAACTCAAAAGCTAAAGCAGCCACCGGTAGGCAGAGCTAAATACCATTTCTGTCTGTGTACTGATTGGTCAACACAAATAGGCACTATCACGTGAAAATTTGCGCGAGTGCCAAGAACTTGTAACGCTGTGCCTTCTTACTTCCTTAATAATTTTGCTTGAGCTACTGTTAACAGTTACAAATATTTGGGTGTTTATATTAGTTCCAATGCCCCGCACGGGGCACCTTGAGTATTCTTGGTGACGGTGAGCAGCGACACCGCGGACCCCGAGCTCCCAACATAAGCCGTGTCCAACCGTGGCGATGTGTTTAAAGGCGAAGGGTAGAAGCCGTAAACTGTGGCCGTCGGAGCCTTGGTCAAGCTCCGGCCGATGGGCTCCCTGCCTGTCTACCAGGCAGGGAGCTCCGGGACCTCTTTGACTACCAGGGTAAGGTCAAAGGAGAAAGTACCCCCGTCTCCCTGCTTTCCAATGTATCACATGGCATTTTCCAAACCCCCCCCCAGACGTGATCGGCCCCCGAAAAGGGGCCGCACCGAAGTTTCCTTTCCACCACTTCCTGACTTGAGTCCTCCGAAACCGAACAACTATCCTCGCTTCATCGTGATGGAATCTGTAGACCAATCAAAACCTCTTGCTTCACAGTCGGTATTTCTCATTTCAAAGTTTCTTGACGGTATTGTTGGAGGGTCGTATAAGGCCAAAAAACATCGAACCGGTGAAATTCTTGTCGAGGTCAGTAGCCAGGATCAGGCCAAAAAACTGCTTGCTCAAACCAGCATCGCCGATCTGCCAACAGAGTCACGCCCCACCGCAGCCTAAACAGCTCCCAGGGCGTGATTTCCGACTATGACCTACTGAATGAAACTGAAGCCGACTTGCTGGAGGGCCTTCGTGGCCAGGGCGTAACAGCGGTCAGGCGAATAACTATACGAAGAGATGATAAACACATACCAACAAAGCACCTCATCCTAACGTTTGACAGGTCGAGCCTTCCGGAATATATCAATGCAGGTTTCGTGCGATGTCCAGTCCGGCCTTACATCCCGAAACCCGCGGCGCTGTTTCAAGTGCCAACGGTTCGGGCACGGCACGAACTCCTGTCGCGGCCGACGTGCCTGCGCGAAATGCGCCCAGCACGACCACGCGTCCGAAAATTGTAACGCGCAACAGTCTCTTTGCATAAACTGCCAGGGTCCACACGCGGCCTAATCCAGGACATGTGAAAAATTTCAACTCGAAAAGAAAATCATAAACATCAAGGTAACCGAAAACATCACCTTCTCAGAGGCGCGGAAGAGGTTCGCCTCCTTCCCTCTGGGCAGGTACGCCGACGCAGCTCGCCGGGGGGCGGAGCGGCGTCTGGTTTCGGCGGGGACCCAGTACCGCGAGTCGGACTTGGTCCCGCCCCGCCCCCCCCCCCCCCCTGGGTTGCCTCTGGCAGCCCAACCCGCCTCCGCGCCGCTCGCTGAGCCAGCAGCGGTTGTGGTGGCAACCTCTTCCGTCGGGACCGGGTGCCGCTCCTGTCCGTGCCTCCCCATCGTCCAGTGCGTTGGAGGGTGCCATGGACACCACGAGCCCCGCACCGGCTCCCACCGCCACCACACTGCCCGTGCCACTTCTGGTGCCTCCACCAGAGCCGCCACCGGCGGTGGCGGCTCAAACAAAGGGCCCCCGAAGGGGGGCCAAGTCCGGGGGGCCCGGTTCGACGGGCACAACCAGGACATCAGACGACGAGATGGACGTCGTGCCGTTCTTGCCTGCAACGCAGCGCAAGGAGCGGCCTCCGACGTCCAAGCCTTCAGATAGGCCGCCCAAAAAGCCCAATCCAAGAGTCACAGCCCCTAAAGACGACACATAAACATACACACTCCAGTAGCTCTCACACTAAATAATGGGAAGAGAAAATATTGTTCAATGGAACTGCAGAGGCCTTCTGAATAATCTTGACGACGTGTATGAGATTCTGCATACCAAACAGCCAAGTGTAATGTGTGTTCAGGAAACACATTTGAATTCTAAACACACAAATTTCTTGAATAGTTACCTGGTATACAGGAAAGACAGGGATGGCTGCACACACTCTTCTGGCGGTGTGGCCATAATCGTCCGGAAATCCTTAGCATGCCACCCTGTCACCTTGAACACTATCCTTGAGGCTGTAGCAATACGCTTAATAATATTTAATAGGTTGATAACGGTATGCTCCATATACATTCCTCCTGATTTTTCACTTACGAGCTCCGACTTCGAGGCGCTGGTTGACCAGCTGCCCGAACCATACATCCTTACAGGCGACCTTAATGCTCACAACTCTCTTTGGGGCTCTTCCAGAACGGATGCCCGAGGTCGCCTGATAGAAAAATTCCTTACATATTCTGGAGCATGCCTTTTCAACAATAAACAGCCTACATACCATAACATAGGTCACAACACATACTCATGTCTTGACTTGGCTATTGGCTCCGCAGTTCTCTTTCCTCTTGTCGAGTGGGGAGTGGGAACTGACCCATATGGCAGTGACCACTTCCCCACCTCGCTCACATACATAGGTAAAGGCCCAAGCAGTCCATCTTCCCATAATAGGTTCAATGAAGCACGAGCTAACTGGAATACATTTACAGAGACATCCCAACTGCACCACACATCCATAACACACCTACACGTTGAAGAAGCTACCCAACTCCTCACGGCGCACATCCTCGACGCCGCCGAAAGGTCAATTCCCCACGCCTCTGGTGCCCCGCGCAACCAGCGGAGGCCGTGGTGGAATGAGGACTGTAGGCGGGCGCGAGATTCCCAGAACAAGGGTGCGGGTGTCCTTCGTCGGTACCCCACGTCGGGTAACCTCATTTTGTTCAAACGGGCCAAGGCGTTAGGAAAACGTGTGCGCCGTGAGGCAAAACGAGAGAGTTGGCGTTCCTTCATAACATCAATAAACTCATACACAGACACACGGAAAGTATGGACAAGAATACGCAAACTCAAAGGACAACAAACACACAGCCTGCCTCTGGTCAGCACAACAGGGGACACACTCGAAGACCAGGCTGACACCCTCGCACAACACTTCCAACACGTGTCCAGTTCCGCACACTACACAAACACTTTCATGAAACACAAACAAACGGCCGAAAAGAAGCCTATACTAGATAACAATAGGTCAACATCTTCTTATAACTCAGAGTTTTCACTGCATGAGCTGAGGGCTGCTTTGAGCACGTGTAAACCCTCAGCTCCAGGCCCAGACAACATCACATACACAATGATACAACACCTGCACGCAGACACTCTTCTAACACTCTTACACCTATATAACAAGATATGGCTTTCGGGGCACATTCCAAACTCTTGGAAGGAGGCTATAGTTGTAGCTTTCCTGAAGGAGGGAAAGGACCCGTCCTCCCCCTCAAGTTACCGTCCTATTGCCCTGACGAGCTGCCTGTGCAAGCTCTTCGAGAAGATGATAAATCGCAGGCTCGTGTACTTCCTTGAGTACAACGGTCTTCTCGAGAGCTGCCAGGCAGGCTTCAGGGTGGGGCGATCGACGAACGATCAACTGTTAGCTCTTGACTCGTACATCAAGGATGCCTTCACGCACAAGCAGTATTGTTTAACTGTGTTTTTCTTCCTTGAGAAGGCATACGACTCCGCTTGGCGTTATGGGATCCTTAGGGACCTCAAGTCATTCGGTGTTTCGGGTAACATGTTGAACGCTCTTGTCAGTTACTTGTCGGACAGGACGTTCAGAGTAACAGTTGGTTGTGCACTCTCAAAGGTTCACGTGCAAGAAAATGGCGTGCCACAGGGTGGCGTGTTGAGCTGCACTCTCTTCATAGTAAAAATGAACTCTCTTGGTAAGGCACTGCCACCTACAATCTCTTATTCCATGTATGTAGATGACGTCCAGAGATCCTATAAATTATGCAATATGTCAATCTGCGAACGTCAAGTCCAGCTTGGTGTCAAGAAACTTGCCGGCTGGGCAGACAAGAATGGTTTTAAATTGAATCCGGTAGAAAGCTCCTGCGTTGTGTTCTCCAGGAAGCGCGGTGTTCATCCGGACCCAGACATTCATCTTAATGGCGTGTCGCTTCCTGTGAACAAGGAGCACAAGTTCTTAGGTGTTGTGTTTGATCACAAACTCACATTCATTCCCCACATCAAGGAACTTAAAAATAAATGTCTCAAAACAATGAATATACTAAAGGTTCTCTCCCACCAATCCTACGGTTCCGACAAAGAACTCCTGCTTCGCTTGTATACTGCATTGGTTGGGTCTCGTTTAGACTATGGCAGTGTGGTATATGGGTCGGCGACTAAAACAGCGTTGCGAATGCTTGACCCAGTGCTACACTTGGGGCTTCGTCTCGCCTCGGGTGCTTTTCGCACTAGCCCTGTCGAGAGTCTGTATGTCGAGTGTGATAAGTGGAGCCTTGAGAACCAACGAACGTACATGGACTTGCTATATGCTTTTAAAATTTCATCAATGAATAATCATCCTTTTTATCCTGTCTTTAACGATACATCAACATCTCTGCTCTTTGCAAATCGCCCATCCGTTCCTCTGCCCTTTTCACTTAGAGTGAGAGAGCGAGCCTCGGATCTAAGTGCTTCGTTTTTAGATGTGTACAGGTCATCCTTTTCTAACAGTTTACCGCCTTGGCAAGTTCGCCCGGTGTCGTGCGACCTTTCTTTTATGAGACTTGACAAAAATCGTGTACCACGAGCTGCAATACTGCAGCACTTTCTGTCTTTGCAGTTTAAATACACATGTGCAGAATTTTATAGTGACGCTTCTAAATCCTCCAGTATGGTGTCGTGCGCTGCTCATGGTCCTAATTTCAATGCAACCAGAACCATGAGCGTGCACACATCAATTTTTTCAGCAGAAGCGTATGGAATTTTACTGATTGTACGACACATTCTTGAAACTCAAATTCCCAATTCCATCATCTATACAGATTCTTTGAGTGTTGTTCGCGCACTGTCATCGCACAAGCCCCCCAAAAACCAGATAGTTAATCTTGTATTCGGCACTATCATGTCCGTGTATGCACAAAAGCATGAGCTGGTCCTCTGCTGGGTCCCAGGACATGCAGGGATCGCTGGGAACGAGTTGGCAGACGAGAGGGCCGGTGCTGCTGCACTAAGGAACACTGTGGACATTACAACGGTACCCTACACAGACCTCAAGCCACACATAAGACAACACCTGCGCAGAACATGGCAAACACACTGGGACGAACAGACAGACAGCAAACTACATATAATAAAGCCACACTTGGGACGGTACACATCTGACTCACACAACAGACACACTGAAGTCGCCTTGGGTGGGCTGCGGATAGGGCACACCCATGCGACGCACTCGTATCTGCTGACGGGATCTTCTAGACCCCAGTGCAGCAGGTGCGGAGAGGCCCTATCCGTAGTGCACATACTAATCACATGCAAGGCACTTCACACAACACGACACAAACACTTCAGAGAACTCTACAGACAACATATTCCCCTACATCAATTGTTTTTCCTAGGTGATGATGCCATTGTTTCCGTGAAACGTGTGTTTGAGTATTTGTCCGACGTCAAGTTTTTAAACCTCATTTCTTATCACGCATCATGAAATCTGGCCCTATACACCAGCCATGCTCATAGTCGTGTTGTGATTTTACTTTTGTTTTTGCTGATTTTACTTAGTGTTTAAGGTTCCACCCCCTATCATCGACTATTGTTTTGGCGCTCTTTGCCCCAGTTGGCCTTGCGCCATAAACATCCAACGATCATCATCATTATTAGTTCCAATGTTGGCCTAGAGAGTTCATATTGATTACGTCAATATAGACGCTAGGAGAATGTTGGGTATTTGGCGCCGCCATTTTCCTAAAGTCCTTTCCTAATTAAACCCTGTTTATATAAAGCCCTAATTCGTCCCAAACTGGAATACGCAGCTGCAATTCGGGATCGAGCCGAGCATACCTGATAATATTCATCTGAAATGATCCGAAACTCCACCCGTTTTGTACCTAAAACTACAATAGAATAGCCAAC
Source organism: Haemaphysalis longicornis (assembly GCA_013339765.2). Lineage (NCBI taxonomy): Eukaryota > Metazoa > Arthropoda > Arachnida > Ixodida > Ixodidae > Haemaphysalis > Haemaphysalis longicornis. Next base: position 99,564,919 of record CM023457.1, on the reverse strand, counting down.
ATACCAACAATAAGTAGTCTGAACCTGCAGTATTTATCATTTCGACAAAAAAATTACTCGGCTCAACCTGTTTAATAACATATGTCCTATTGAATCCTGCGTGGGGAGAAGAGAGAGAGAGAGAGATAGAAAGCTCTTTATTGGAAAAGCATAGAGGTTTGCCGGCATTTACAGACGCCTACATGCTTCTCTGCTGTGGCTGGGGATGGGGAAGAAAAGGCCAAGGAAGAGCTGCGCAGAAAAAAAATAAATAAAAATAACTGTCGTGACTTGGCGCGGTAGCGGACTTAAATGCATATGTTTGTTCTGAGCTTGGGCCACATAATTTACAATTTAAAAATTAGGCAAATTTATTCAAATAACAGAATAAACTCCGTTGAGCTTGGCGCTGCTTTGACGGATGAATCCATGGTATTAAAATATTTCTGAGAGCAATTGGTCCGTGTTCTATACGTTCCATGCTTTCAAGGAAGTGGGATCTCGGTTCCATGTATGCCGCACATTCTATTAAAATGTGTTCAATTGTTTCGACACAAGCACAATTGTCGCAGTGCGGATTTGACGTCGCTCCAAGGTGAAATAGGTAGGTAGTTGTGTAGGCATAGTTCAGGCGTAGACGATGGTACAACGTTTCCAGGTTACGAGGAGGCTGTGTCGGGGGTCTCGACTTTAATTCTGGGTCAATAGTGTGCAAAAAGCAGCGAGTATTTTGTAATTGCTCCATAGACGGCTTCTTTCAGTCACCGCAAACTGGTGAGCCATGGCAGAAGCTTCGTGAAATACACCTTGCAGTATTTTCGGTAAAGAAGACCTTTACGGGCCACTTCGTAGGCTTTTTGGTTACCTTTGATGCCGCTGTGCCCAGGTATCCACTGCATTTAAATGTTGTGTCCAGCAGACCAGGCAAGATGGTGAAGGTATGATATATCACAGGCTGCGATTTGGTGGGGGTAAATCTACTTCTCCTACATAGAATTTGCAGAGCTGCCTTTTAGTCCATGAAGATACTCCATTGGTGCAGCTTATGGCGCAGGATGTAAACGATTGCCTCCTTCAGAGCGTAGAGCTCAGCCGCTCTCGAAGAAGTTTGTCGCTCCAGACGAAATGAAAGCATTAACCAGTTTGTGGTATGTATAGACCTGAAGAAGGGCTTTGCATGGTTGATGAACCATCGGTGAATATAATTGTTCTTGCTTAATGCGCTGTATACATGTAGTCTAACACGATGTGGAGGGTTTCTGACTAAGGCATAGTCTTTATGGGGCCAATTCCTGAGATACCACATTCAATTTTTAGTGGAGCAAGGTTCCACGGAGGAAAATGTGGCGGAATTCTTGGTGAGGGCTGGGTTGGAACAGACAGTGGTATGCTCTGAATGGTCTGGGCGAATCCGGAGCTGCTGCACTTGGAGGGGACCCGACTTAGGAAATGATTTCTTGCGTGTAGACGATGCCTCAAGTGCACTCGAATGGTCTCCTGTTGTCTAATAACTTCAAAAGGCAAACAACGTGCCTCTGCCACGGTTCCAACGCTCGAAGATCCCTTCGGAAGTCCAAGACAGGTGCGTAGGTTGTTGTTTCTGGCTGCCTCGGGCTTTTCTTGGTTGTCTCAGATATTTTATGCAGGATAGGGAGCCTGAAACGCAGCACTCCATCCCCATAGCTCTTGTGCAGCACAACATTGAATGGCAATCACGGCCCCATCGAGGACCCGCAAGACATTTAAAGGCCTGAGCGGCCGAAGAAATGCGGCTCTGTATCCGTTTACTTCGGGTGACCAGGTTAAGTTACGGTCTATTAAACCTTTTTACCTCGTGCAAACGAAAGTATGCACCCGCCCAGTATCAATGGACAGCGATCCATACATTTTCGTGTGAAGGCTATGGCCACGCTCTTATCTGGAGAAAGTTGAAGGCCGCGGGTTGCGAGGTAGTGGGAAATGTTGTACACAGCTCTCTGTGATCGCTGCTGTGTACATTGTGGTGAACGAGAAGCACACCACTCACAGGTATCATCTGCGTACTGCGTGATCTTTACTCCACCCGGAAGGATTGTTTTGAGTAAAATGAGGGTGAGGTTGAAGAGCAACGGACTTAGTACCGCACCTTGTGGTACACCTTTTTTCACGGCGTAATGCGAAGTTGAGCCTTCCGGAGTGGTCATGAAAAGATCTCGGCCATCAAGGTAGTCCGCTATCCATGCGTATAATTTGCCCCTAAAGCAATCGTCTTCAAGAGCGCCAACAATTGCCGTGTGTAGGACTGAATCAAACGCGGCATTTATGTCCAGGAAAAATGCGGTTGGCGTGCATCCAAAACTAAGTGATTCTTCGAGTTAGGACACTAGAGCAATGACATTGTCTATCGCTGATCTGTTCTGACAAAAACCATTCATTCCTGGGGATAAGCCTTCCTGCTCTCGAGAAACCATGTCATCCTGATATGTATCATCTGTTCCATTAGCTTTCCGATACAGCTGAGCAAGGCGATAGGTCGGAACGATGTATAAGTGGTTGTCGCTTTGCCAGGTTTTAAAAGCGGCACAATTTTCGCAAGCTTCCACTCGGAGGGAACTTTACCTTTTTGCCATGTTGAATTGTAGAATTCCAGTAGACGGAGTTTAGAGGGCCAAGATAGATGGGCTATGGCTTCTTAGCTCACGCCGTCGTGGCCTGGTGTGGAGTGCTTGTTCGCATCAAAGATAGCCGAAGAAGAGCTCTTCTATAGTGAAAGGAAGATCAAGAACCCTTTCGAGGTAGCTCATTTTCCCTCCCCAGCGTACCCTTGCCACCACCTATTTTGCTGTATACAGAAGCAGTGACATCATGCAGTACCAATCGTTTAACAGTCGTTTAGCAATTCTTTGATTCTGACGTTTCGCACTGTCAGAATAGTATAAGATTATACAGAAAAAACCACCCGCACCGTCAGGATTCTAGCCTGCGCCAGACAGATCAACGAGGTTAGAGTCAGTCGTCGTAAAAACTCGGCTAGGACCATGGTACTTGATATTCAAATGGCTTACTCACTCGGCTGTGACTGTGGGAAGAGGAATCACGCCTCCTCCTCGGCACACAACACGTGATAGGGTACAAGTCGCCCCTCTTGGCGCCTAGTTTAAGTGTGCCCATTCCGTTCATTTTTCCGCCTCTTCAATTTGCTTCTTCTTCTACGCTAGAGCAAAAAGATAGAGCGAAGGTCGTTGCAGCAGCGAAGAAAAAGGAAATCAGCTGCAATCTTGGGCCTAAGTTCTCATGATGGTCGTGAGGGTTGCGTACAGTGTTGCTACCTTGAAGTCTTACGCGTTAGTGTAAGCTTTTTTCGTTTTTGTCAGTCGTACATAACCCGTACATCCATTGATAGCAACCAGCTTTCCACACTGACCGCCGCCATCCAAGATCACCCGCCCCATATTTAAAAACGCCTTAGCCAAGAGTATAAAAGGACGAAAAAATTTTCCATCGCATTCTGCACAGCGTCCGTTCTGTTCTGTTTCTAAACCACTCCCTTCTCTAATCCCATATGTTCCTGAGGACACCAATAAATAAATAAATAAATAAATGTAGTGTGTTGTAGGAATTTTCTTGTCATCTCATAAAGTTTTGGCGCGTGTGGCGGCCGTAACGCCGATCTGCTTGCGGCCTGCATACAGCTGGGCATCTGTTTCACTCAGCCGGTCTGTTTTAGATATCAGTATCCATTGGGGTACGAAGGTGCTTGTTTAGCAAATAGGTGGACTGCTTGTTGATGCGTGCTTAAAGGTTTTTGTTGTTACAAGTTTTTTAGCCTCACACTTTTTGCCTATGATGCTATGGAAGGATTTTGATACCAAGAATTGGGACAATGAAGCGACCGGTCTTTCTGAGCCAGCTATCTCGATGACAAGAACACGAGAATAGTTGTCAGGCATAAGAAATGCAGTTGTCGGAAGGTATGGAAGGACACTTTGGTGCGGACTTTTTCAGGGTCTGATCAGGCTTTTTAGGTAATCTATAATACACCACGCCGCATTGTCTGAAACAAGGAACGAGCTTTCTTTCTTCGCTCGCTTTATACTGATGGCGAGAGAGGTCCCAGAGCAGCCTGCATGGTAGACAGAAAGGGAGCTCATGGGCGGGAGCAGGACTAAGGCTCTGGTGGCCACCGTTTCAGGCTTCTTCACTTAACCTGGAAACTCATTGCTACGGTTGGATACAACGTGAGTGTTGGTCTCGGAGTCTGCGGTGTCGCCAATATCATCGACTTGAAGGCATAAGGCAACCCGTGGTAATCGTCAGCCTTCTACCTTCAACAAGGTAATCGTCAACTTTGTACGGTGTTCCTCCGCCGTCTCTGTGCAAAACATCTTGTTGAGGGCAGATGGTCCACATGATACATGACACAGCATAACAGGATATTTCTGGGTGTCGTCTGCAGAAACAGCAGACCTGCTACCGCAAACCGAAGGCCCTACAAAACCACTCCTTGAGCGGAGCCTGATACTCGGCGGACGCTCCGCTCTCACGCCGGATGTAGAAATCGTAAATGCCACCATGGTTGCCGGGGTTGGATATATGAAAGATTTATCATATAGGGGTGTGTTCACGTGAAATCGGATGAGCGTGTCGGGTCGACATCTTTTTTTGGCACAAAGTTTATATATATCTCGTTGTGCACAAGGAGACAGGTATGGCAAATTATCTTGTGGGAAAAAACGTTTTCCCTCTAAAAAAAAACTTTCAAAGCCGGCTCGGGTCACTAGCGCGTTGAACGGCTTACAGAAAATTGCAAACTTCTACCACCGTAAAACAAAAACTACTGCAGCTTTCGCCCTAGTTGTTTTTATGTCAAGCGTCTACATACTCTCAAAATATCCAACATATCTGTGTTTGGCTTGCGCAGTGAATTTGTTTTACGGAAAATTCCCAAATTGGAAAAAAACTGAAAATTGCCAAAAGGTGGGGCTTCTTTACTCGAAATCTAAACAAGCCAAGCAGTTGAAATCTTTTATTGTTATTTTTCTGTCGTTCTTCAATCTTCGTGCCTACTTTAGTTCCTGTGATCAAGACGGTTCAGTACGATAAAAATTGGCCGCGTATCTGCTCCTTTCGTTGTAAATGTCGTCAAAAGACGATAGTCGTTGTCGACTTTTGCCAAGTAAATGCCCTGCTTCGCTTTACCGCTCACCTCTCATGTTGTTCCCCTTGCGTCGCGCTCCTCCCAAGGTAAAGACGCCAAAGGGTTGCTTAAATCATTTTAAATTTCCCGCGTTCAACTGCTCCAAACCGGGTGTCTTGATGCCAACGCTGCCATACGGCGAAAACCCACGTGAATCGAGGCGCCCTACTTCAACGTTTATAGAACCGCGTTTCCCTACTCCACGTGCGTTGCAAGCAGCACGTGGAACCTATCTTGTGGAACCTTTCGTAACTGTTACCGGTTGATTTCTTAAAATGGCGCCAGAAGCTATAGTGGCGCGGGCGACAGCAGGCGACGGCGGAGCGAATCCTTTTCCTGCAGTTGATGAAGTATTTAATGTCGCAAAAGTCAAGCATGTATAATTTTTTATTAAGGAATACTGCAAATATCACTTCTGTACTAATTTGTTGTCTTATATTTGCGTAGTGTTTTGTTCTTCTTCAACAATGTTGACAAGTATGAACATTACACCGGACTTAGACGGGTAGATTTAGCTGTGACTATATAAGACTATTGCGCAGGCATTGTTTTACTTTGGCCGTGTCGCTGAATCGAGTCACAGACAGACAGACGGACAGACAGACAGACAGACAGACATACAGACAGACCAAAATTTCTGGGTTTAAGGAGCCTAAGAAAGACTATCGTCTTTAAAAGCCATGTACTGCAGCAAGGTAACGCATTGGGGTATATTTTAAAAGCCAATTAAAAAAAGGCCAACTTTTATTTTTCTCAAAGTTTCACAAATGCATGCTCACTGGAATGTTTATTTAACGCTTCTCCCGTTGTAATGGTCATTTTGAAATCTATGTTGCGTCAGAAACTTTTTCGAATTATAAACCGGAATATTACTAGCAAGGCCACATTTGGCGCTTTCTACGTGACAGACAACTCAAATGGCGCAACATGTTTTGAATGTAGGTGATCGGGAAAACGCAAGATGCGCCTGTTTTGCGCATCTTGCGTTTTGAAATACACCAAAAAGCCTTACTTTGGAGCAGTGCAGGTTTTTTTCTTTGAAATGTCTAGGCCATATAAACTGAAACTGGCACGACGATTCAACAAGGAAAGACGAATGAGAATAAAAATATTCCTATTCAGCTACCTAACGTTTAGAATCCGAGAAAAAAGAGTAACATTTGGGCAATTCTTACAATTTTTTCAATTTGGGAATTTTTATTAAAATGAATTCACTCTGCAAGCATTACACAAATAGTTAAATCATTTGATAGTATGCAAATTATTGACATAAAAAGAAGTAAGACGGAAGCTGAATTAGTTTTTATTTTACAGCGGTAGAAATTTCAAATTTTCCGCAAGAGGCTCAATGTGCCAGTGAACCGAGGTAGCTTTGGAATTTTTTTAAAGGGAAATTTTTTTCAACAAAATAGTCTCGCATAAGATTCACCCAGTGCACAAGTGGCTATATAAACATTTTCCTGGAAAGTAAAGAGGCCGGGCAGATACGCCTGTCCGATATCTCATAAAAACAGCCATAAGCTGTTTATTTTCTTTTTTAGGCAATTCAAGCAGCTTAAATGAGTATTTCTTGAAAAACGCTGTGCAGTACAATAAATTCCCTTAAAGGCAAACAGAGTGGTCGAAACGGAGCGTACGGACTACAGATCTCAGTTGGCGAAAATATTCCCTTGATATTTACAACTCACTTCAGTGTCCCTTTGCTCACTGGCAGGAAGAAATGAGAAAATGCTGATGCAGTTCGTAGACTCGAGCCGCGGGTGATAGGAGCAGTTCGAGATAAATGGAGTGGCCTTCGTCCCACAGTGGATCCAAACTGAGTGACAATTATTGTCACAGGTGTATGTAAGAGCAAACTGTGCAAGTGGTCTATTTCAACTAAAATATTACAATGGTAATGCAATAGACTGAGAGCTACAAAGCTTTAGCAAGAAACTTTGCTTTGGTGGAAAAATATTTCTGTGTAATTTTCCTACCAACGTCGGGTTACCGCTGATCAGTGTTCATACGTTCTTTAACGCTCTTCCCAATCATCTAATCATGAGAGTTTGTATTTGGGGACTAATTACACATTTTACTTTGCTCATTCTGTGTTTGATATTCCTGATTGCTTATGCACACCCGTGCATCGCCGGGTACGAAGGTTGTACCTGCATAAAACCGAATATGACTTCATAATAGGCTACACGTCCGAGAACACTAAAATGGCTTTACTGCAACAAGGAAATAATATCATTGGCAGGACACTATTAGGGCAGTAAAGAAAGTTTAATAAAGAAGTGTCACGGCCGGCAATTGATAATTGGATTAAACACTCCCCCAGGGTCTCGAGTTTACCAAAAGAGGGCTGTGCAGCGAGCCCGTTTGTGGTCTGCTTCAGTAACTCAGAACAATTCATTGTTAGAAACATAATTATGTTTCAGGTCACTGTGAGGAGGCTGATATCTAAGTGTGGAGGCCCGATAGTGCATCTATAAAAGCATTGGGTTTTGTGGTACAAGGGTGACTTGCCTGCGAAGACGGCTTTTTGTTCTGTTCCCCTGTCTTCGTATATACGAACATAGGACGTATGTTTGGGCGTACATTTTAATTTTTCATTGTCAAGGCCAAACCCAAATTAGATCTTTCCGTAAACACGAATCGGGAGTCATTATCTGAAACCTGGCTATAGAGGTGCTAAAATGTTCCAGGAAGTTTCTCCTTGCTTTTCCTTCAATGACACGTCTCCTCAAGGCAATTGGTCAGCAGCATAAAACGGTTCGGAGGAATAAGGATGAAAGAAAGAGCTCGTTCTCAGACAACGCTTGGATATGTTGTCGTTTACAAGGTAGCACGCGCACAGTCAGAAAAATTTCGCAATTCGTGGTGCGAGAAACCCGAGTCGCCCCAGAAAAGGCCCTGCGGTGAAACTTTCGACCGCATTTTGCTTTTCATTTCCACAGTATCGGAACAGTCCGGATAACGTTGAAAACTTGCATTCGCAACTTTTTGACTTTGCGTGTACTGAATATCTACCGGTGCCAGAGAAACCACAAAAACATGCTTCTTTCGATACTTACCGAAAGTTCCTGGTCGTTTTTAAAGCGAACTCCCACGCTGTAGTATCCTGGCACAGGAACAGTGTAGTTGCAGGTCTCTCCATGTGGGTTCCCATTGTATCTTACGGCATAATATTTCACAGACGTTTTGTGTATAATTACGGCTGCAACAGAGTCGCGTAACTGTGCGCCTGTTCTATTATAACACAGGTAAAATTTTGAATCTGTATCGCTGAAATGAATAAACATTAATATCAGGCATGAAAAAATAAGGAGTATTCGATAAAACAACATTTGTACGGAAGCACCCATGCGGCTTTTGGATCAACATAAGGGCAACATAGAGAGCTTTGCGATAAACTGCAAAGACAGTGAGGCATAGCCTTGTGTACTCTTTACCGCCAATTTCGCTTAGGCAGTTGCACACAAGTATACGTTTTCCCCAGAACAGTGTCCTAATGCAATTATTTGCACCAAATGTTTTTCAACCTGGATTTTATGAAAGAAATCGAGTCACACTTTAAACATCGATTATTTACCATAATCTTCCTGTTCTCCTAATTTCAGCTATTCATTGTTGGTATAAAGTGTGTACTCTATGAGCCCCTTTATTACGGCCATGTTTCTGTCCTGCAGGAATAATAATACTGAAATTGCTATATATAAAAAAATATTTAAAGTTCATAAATAACAATATATCGAGAATAATCAACTATTTAAAAAATTACGAAGACGTAATATATTATGGTACAAAGGGGAATGGTGTCCTGTCATGGAGTAGATGTGAAGACGCCAGAAGTACTTCTAGGGGCCCGCTGTCTTGAGGTGTGTGGCGCGCTCAGGAAGAGCTACCGCGAGCCATCTTATAATCGACTATGGTCTGAACAATCGCGTTTACCTCTTTTTCACTCTCTCTTTTTTGCAAACAGGTGTGGGTTGTTGGCAGGAAAAGCGAGGTCAATAACTATTCAAGGTTCGTTCCCCCGTTGCTCGTCCCCCCGAAGGAATATTGCATTCGTTCTTCCAGCTCCCTTTCTTTTGCGCAATATTGAGCGAGGAGGACTACACCGGAGCACAGCAGTCACCTGAACACCGCTCTCGAGGTGCTAGAGAAGCAGGTGTCAGCTTGGTCGTGGCTCATATTGAGTGGAAGAAGCTGGGGTTGACCAGGACACCTTTTAAGGCAGTGCAGCCATCCCAAGACAGCAGCAACTATCCGTGCAGAAGAACGCCGAGCCGGCAGAGCCGACTCCCCGTCCCTTCGAGATTCTATCGGTGTTCGCCGTTGAACCATCACTTCATCAGTCACCAAGCGTACGTCAACGACGCTCCAGGCTGCCAACGAAGACGACAGGCAGACGAACCTGGAAGCGACGCTAACCGTCGAAAATGGGAGGCTGCGCGACGAAATTGAGAGTATTCGGGGACAGCTAGCAAGAGGTGGCCACACGACTCCCACACAACAGGAGGCAGCAGCAGGCATCGAACGACGTAGCACGCTCCTTGCTTCTACCGAGGTGCTGCAGGCTACGAGAGCGCCAGCTACAACCTCTACGCATGGCGCCAAGACGAACGAAACGTCCACATTCAACCATACAATGAAACGGACCTTTCTGGCACTCTCGCCATCGTGGCAAAAACGCAAGCCCAGCTCGCCGAACTTCTGCTGAGGCCTCCAGTAGCCGCCCCTCCGATCCAGATTCACTCTACCAGCGACACGACCTCTGCGATTCTAGAGTACGACGGGAACATGCAACGCAACCTGCACGACTGGATCGGACAGGTTGAACGAATCTCGGAACTGGCGCACTGGAGTCCGTCACTGACGCTGGCAGCTGCAGCTACCGGCCTCAGGGGCCCAGCGCGGTTCCTTCCCATCCTGCACTTGAGACAGCGCAGTCCCCCGTATGCGAAGCATCAATGCATGGTACGTCAGCAGGGGAACTTGGAAGCACGCTCTTATCGCTCGCTTCCATCGACAGTCGTGTACCATTCTTTGTGGCGTTGTAGGGTGATGCGGCTGGTCGACAACAATAGTGGGAGCACCGTACTGGCTCTTGCTCTGCTGAATGATGCCACGGGACAAGTAATCATCTCGTAAGTTAGCTACTGCTTCTTCGCTCACCACAAAACGTGGCGTTCCGTCGAAGCCAACAGCCAGCCGGTCACCGTTGTCGTGGAGCCGGTTGATTCCCCTCGTGTGCATGGAGCACTCTCGTCGTCGTGCAGTGGTTGGTCAGTCTGGGATTACATATATGGTACGAAGACGGAGGAGCACTCAAAGAAAATGTCTGACGCGCTGCTCGGGCCTAGGGCTCATACAAGATAACAGCTCTAATCGGGTCCTACATGGCAGTAGTCTACTTTCGTTGTCGCCTCTCGTCGCGAAAATTATCTGATGCTTCGGAGACGGATGACACTGGCCTCCTTGCTACATTCTGGGTACGTTGAGGACGTTTTGTGTTGGGTATTTATTGCTAGGCGTAGGCTGTTCTTCAAAGATGTTTGTCCAAGCCTTGAAAAAAGGTATCTTAGCTGCGTGTAAAAGCGTTCCGAAAACCTCTTTGGGCGAAGAGCCTTTGGAACTCCCAAACCGTTATCCTACCTGGCACATGCCAAACGTGGTCTGCCGAAAAAAACGTTTATACCGGAGAGCAAAAGTGTACACAGGAAACAAAACGGTCTATTGCGGCGGGTGGAGCGAGCTACTGTGTGAAGCACAGTGAAAACTGATGCGGTCTACAAAACTTTGTAGCTTCGACGGTGAAAAAAGCGGTTTCGGCACCTGATGTACTCCGCGCTGCACTGCGGAGTGCCGATAAAGTGAACGCATGTTTAATACCCCTGTCACACAGGCAGTTTCAAGCCGGATTGAACCAAAGCGCTGTTGAATAGTTGAGCGCACTCGACGCATAGCGGCTGCTACACGGCACGTTTCAATCCCGATTGAGAAGTTGCACTGGTTGCGCTCATCTACGCCAGACGGCGCTGAAAACGTACTTCGTGGCCGGCGCCTCGTAACCTTCTGTGGTCGTAGTTATATGGAGCAATATAAATATTCTCGCACGCCTATTTGGGTAAAGTTATTTGACACAATTTGTGGCGTTAGTTGAAATAGTCAACTTCTGTGCCATTGGCCAGCGGGAGCGGCACTAGCACTGCTTTCGTCCTGTCACGCTTGGAAACCTCGATCTCGCTTGGGGAAGCAGGAGTGAGTTCAAGCGGGATCTGGCTCGATCGTGATTGAAACTTTCGCGTAGCACGCCCCATCCGGATTGAGTTCCACCCAGGTCGACTCAACTCCGTTTGAAAGTCCCCGTGTGACAGGGGTAATATTCTCCAGCGACCGACGCCGCTTGCCTGACCTCGGCCAACCACTTGTGAGTAACCGTGTCTCTCTCGGAAGCAACGTATACCAGAGGACTGCTGTAGATAGTATGGGGGGGGGGGTAATCTTAATGTCGGCCTGCACGTTCCCCCCCCCCCGCTGGCGGACAGGGCTGTGTTGGTCGTTTTCGGCTGTCCTGCTTTGGTCCGTCGCAATGACAGGAGTCAGTGGTGCGCCAGGCCCACTGTATCGGGTATTCAACGTTCTGGGAGCATGAGCAACTCCCAAGGCACTCTGAGAGCATGTGCCAGTGCCTTCCAAGAACACCGATGCGTGATGCGGACGCAGGCCCGGACAGCCTGGGTGGCTACCGAGGTTGGTGCTTGGAATGGTAATTCGATCAAAATTTGCGGTCGCAAATTTCTGTGGATCAACTATGATTCTCTTTGGCCGGGGGCGGCAACGCGCTCCTGTAATCCAGTGTGCGTGGAGGCCAGGTGTCAATGTGGCGAAGTGCAACTGCACCAAGCGGTACCGTTTGTGTTATAGGGGCGCACGGTTCCTGAAGCAATGTGAGCTCAAGCAATGTGAGCGCTACTATGAGGCCGGGGGACTTGCGAGCCCCTGTAACCGCAGCTAGGAAGATGCCTATAAACACGAACCGATCTGCTCGCCGAGGGAGGTGACGAGCCCTTGTAACCCAAGTCATAGGGGTACATGCGGTACAGTTCGTTTTATCGTGCCATGCTGAAGCATGAGTTCACACAATGAGGCCACGGGTGAAGCAAAGTTCTGTAACCGAAGCATGGAAGGGGCCTCTAATGCGAGCTGGTCTGCTGACCGAGGGAACTTGATAAGACCTTGTAACCTTCAGTCTTGGGGGCGAGAGTGCAGAGCCACTGGAAGTTCCTCAGAGGATCCCGTGTATTTCAAAAGATGGTATTTGTGGAGCAACTATGACTCTCTTGGCTAGGGGAAGTAGCGAGCCCCTGTAATCCAGTGTGGGAGGAGGCCAAAGGCTGGGGGTGGTAACGCGCCCCTGTAATCCAGCGTGAGAGGAAGCCAGCTGGTCAATGTTGCGTAGTAATCACTGCGCTCAAGTGGTACAGTTCCCACGTAGTGTTGCCGTACAATTGCTGAAGCAATAGGCAGACCACTACCGAGCCGGGGGCGTGCACACCCCTGTAACCATAGCTTGGGGCTCGTTCGGTTGAACTTGCGAACTGGTCTGCAGGCCGGGGGTTGTGACAAACCCTTGTAACCTAATGTCGTAGGGGCCAGAGCGTGGAAGTACGGTAATTCCACAGGACCGCCTCGAGGAGAGGCCGCACAACCCCTGCCCAGGGAGCGTGCAAAACGGCCGCCACTGCGGAGGTTCCTGGTCAACTGGAATCAGGTCCTACGCGGAGGTCGGGCGGTCGGGTGTCAACCCGGCACTTGGCAATGCGGTTGAAGTAGGAAGGCGTGTCGAGATCGATCAACTATGACTTTCTTTGGCAGGGGGAAGTAACGCACCCCTGTAATCCAGCGTGAGAGGAGGCCGGCGAGTCAAGTTGCGAAGTAGCAAGTGCTGGCAGCGTACAGTCGTGTGTAGTTGGCAGTACCGATTATAGTCGGGAAACCACTACGGGCCGGCGGACTGGCGACCATTGTAACCGCAAGCATTGGCGGGGCCAGCGACCTGATCGCAAAAAGTCGGGGGGACTGACAGACCCCTGTAACCGAACATCAATGGGGGCTAGATGTTGTACAGTCCTAGCTGAGGCGCAGGCAAACCTCGTCACCCAAAACGCCGCAGGGACGTACTACCACGAGCTACTTGGTGTCCCGCACCGACCGGGGAAACTCTCCTGGCTTAGTAACGGCTAGTAGGCCCGGACCGATCTCCTCTGCCATATGCAAGGCCATGCCCGAAGACTCTTGTTCCTATGAGCGACAGAGTAGGCAAAGAGGAGGACATGAGAATAGGCCCTTATATGCCGAAGGGACCTTGCGAACGGGCCATTGAGGCACCATGCGCATACAAACTTTCGGTGTCCGGAGAACGTGAAAAGCAGGTGTTGCAAGTACCCGTGTATAGTGGAAAGCTTCACTGGTGATTTGTGAGTACCTGGTGCGGGGCCGTCGATTGAGGACGTTAGTACGCATCGGCCGCTGAGCTGGGTACGGGGGGGGGTGGCGGCGCCACCAAATAGGGTACTTCCTGTCTTCGACGGTTGGGGCCCAGTTATCGGACCCTATGGGTGAGCGGTTACCCGTGGTAGCAACCGCACATTTGGCAATTGGCACTGTCTGATGCCCTCGCTGAGCAATCAGTATTGGAAAAGAGTCAGACAAAAGTATTGGAGCAAAATTGCGCCCCCCATTCCCATCCCTTTTCCCACAACCCATCCGGATGACCAAGTTCCCGTTCCCAGCAACCCACCCCATCCAGCTTCTTCCTAGGGGGGACAAGCGGGTCCCCCCGGGCCCGTCTCCCTGGCGGTGGGTCGCAATATAGCTTTTCCCGTTAATTTATCTCCACCTTCGGGTGGACAAAATTCTCTTTGCCGGTTGGCCTGTTTTTGTACTGTTGCAATTGGGTATGACCGGTTGTACTTCGGTGGTGCCGGGGAGCTATTGAAAGCTCGATTTACTCGATGTAGATGGTATGGGTGACTTTATAAGAACAAAGCGCTTTTGGAATGGAATAAAGCCCGTATTATACGCTCTCCGTGCAACGGGAGCCAGGACTACGAATAAATCTTGCTTCGACCCTTTGTCGCCTGATCGTCCCTGTAACAGTTTTGATGAAGTGTGTGTAGAGCCACTACATCTTTGTCGAAGCGGTCGCCTATTTTGCCTCTGGTACTGCCCAGAAACTATCGCCACCATGACTCAAGGCAACATTTCGGCAACCCCGCCGAGGAGCTTGCCGCAGCAATTGTAACTGCCAAAATTTTATGAAAGCCAGCAGAAGACATGGGCAAACTCTTCACGCATTATAAAAGAGTGAGCAAATATACTGATCGCCGGCGCACTGCGGCCCCACTCGCGATCGTTAGGTTCTACTTGACCGATACAGCATTGACGAACTATGACGACCACGAGGAAGAGCTAAACACATGGTGTCTATTTGTCCAGGAAATCAGGAAGAGCTTTCGCCAATCCGTATCTAAAACTGAGAGTCGAGCAGATACTCCTGCCGAGAGTGCCTCTGCCCGGGGAAACATGTACCACTGGCAAAGAGGTGATACTGAAGTTTGCATGGAAGGTTTAACGCGCTGACGCTACAGAGGCGACGAGATGCGCCGTAGTGGACGGCCCCGGATTAATTTCGCCCACACCGAGATCTTTTACCGTTGGCCGAAATTTCCAACATGCGCGCCTTTTAGCTTTTTGCCTGCATCAGACAAGCGGGCACCGCGGCTGGGAATTAAAAACGTGTCTTTGGGCTCAGCAGCACAACGCCTTAGCCACTGGAGATTCTGTAGTTGTGGTGGGTCGTCACCGCCAGAATTTCAAAACACGACAGAGTTAGGCACATATTTATTTAAGGACATTGCAGAACACGTTTCATATATATATATATATATATATATATATATATATATATATATATATATATATATATATATGGGATTGTGGAATTGTCCCCGAGGAAGGAAGTCACACTTCCGAAACTGTCGGACTAATTTATAATAAACAAGTTAACCCAAAGTTGTTCTTATCTATTACCTGACTATATATATATATATATATATATATATATATTGCCCCGTGGCGCACAAGTACTTCTGCACAAGGCACGGGCTGGTGCCGCGCTAACCGATGATGTGTTGGCCAAGTGGCGTGCGTATGTGCCAAAACGTCACCACCATGCCGTCGAGGTTGCGCAATCTGTGGCCACAGTTGCCTGCACCTCTTGCTCCACAGGAGCCACGCCCACTGTACACCACATGTTGTGGGACTGTCCCGGCCTTCAAACGCTCCGTTTACAGTATCTTCCGCCCGGCGTCCAGCGGCTTGTGGAATGGACAACCCCGCTGCAACCCGCCACTGCAAGGCAGACGCTGCTTTCTCTGTGGGAGTTCGCGCGCTCTTCAGGCGTCGACCGCAGAATGTAACATTTAAACTCTCCCCCCCCCACCTTCCTTTCTTCCCCATGCTGACCGACGCGTCCACCTTCTGAAATAAAGTTTTGTTATGTTTATGTATATATATATATATATATATATATATATATATATATATATATATATATATATATATATAGGATAATATGGTTAGGAAATGAGGGGCTCGTTAGGAAATACAGAAAGAAATGCGGCCAGTGTACAACGCCAAAGAAGGCATAGGGGAATGGTTGGACTATATTTTTTTTACCGTTAGTGAAATTATATAGATATATATATTTTTTCATATTAATTGAAGCGAGAAAGAAAGAAAGAAAAAAAAAAACACGCGTCCAGAGTGGGGACCGAACCCACGCCTTTAAATTAGATCTCGAATGCCTTACCAATTCGGCTATCTGGGCGACTGTGTTCTGCTTCACTTTCTGGGGTATTTATATTTACTACAACTGTATCTGACGCTTGAGGGTGGTAGCCAGCGCCACTCAGACTACACGGGGAGAAGGGGACCTTCTTTTTTCAACCCCCGGGGCGTGACGCGAACGTCTACAGCCTGTCATAAGCGGGTAACTGGCGGGAAACCCTCTTATGCTACCTTGGCATCAAGGCTGCCACAACCGAGGCCCTCGCTAACTAAGCTTTCGCAGGATAATATGGTTAGGAAATGAGGGGCTCGTTAGGAAATACAGAAAGAAATGCGGCCAGTCTACAACGCCAAAGAAGGCATAGGGGAATGGTTGGACTATATTTTTTTACCGTTAGTGAAATTATATATATATATATTTTTTATATTAATTGAAGCGAGAAAGAAAGAAAGAAAGAAAAACACGCGCCCAGAGTGGGGACCGAACCCACGCCTTTCGATTAGATCTCGAATGCCTTACCAATTCGGCTATCTGGGCGACTGTGTTCTGCTTCACTTTCTGTGGTATTTATATTTACTACAACTGTATCTGACGCTTGAGGGTGGTAGCCAGCGCCACTAAGACTACACGGGGCGCGCCCTTCCTTTCCAACCCCCGGGGCGTGACGCGAACGTCTACAGCCTGTCATAAGCGGGTAACTGGCGGGAAACCCTCTTATGCTACCTTGGCATCAAGGCTGCCACAACCGAGGCCCTCGCTAAGCTTTCGCATGATAATATGGTTAGGAAATGAGGGGCTCGTTAGGAAATACAGAAAGAAATGCGGGCAGTCTACAACGCCAAAGAAGGCATAGGGGAATGGTTGGACTATATTTTTTTACCGTTAGTGAAATTATATATATATATATTTTTTATTATAATTGAAGCGAGAAAGAAAGAAAGAAAAATAAAAACACGCGCCCAGAGTGGGGACCGAACCCACGCTTTCGATTAGATCTCGAATGCCTTACCAATTCGGCTATCTGGGCGACTGTGTTCTGCTTCACTTTCTGGGGTATTTATATTTACTACAACTGTATCTGACGCTTGAGGGTGGTAGCCAGCGCCACTCAGACTACACGGGGAGAAGGGGACCTTCTTTTTTCAACCCCGGGGCGTGACGCGAACGTCTACAGCCTGTCATAAGCGGGTAACTGGCGGGAAACCCTCTTATGCTAGCTTGGCATCAAGGCTGCCACAACCGAGGCCCTCGCTAAGCTTTCGCAGGATAGATAGGGGGCACAAAATAGATAGGGGGCACAAAAGAGCATTTCACAGAAGCTAGCAATTGAACAGGAAATAGGTAGTGTCACAAAAGGTTAAACATGAATAGATCAAAAGAGTTAAACATTCTTGAGTGGTGGTGCCCCCTATCTATTCCCTTGACCCGCGGGGGCAATGAAGTGCACTCTTCTCTTCTCTTCCCTGACCCATCTTCCCTTCACTGCTCCCCCCGAACCATCTTCGTCCCCCCGAACCAGTCCGTGGTCACTGAATACCTTACTGTATACTCTTCCCTTTCTTTTCAAACCGCGGTTGTCCAGTTTCCCCCATTGTCTGAACTTGCAGCCCGCGCGGCATACGTTGACCCGTCATGGTGCAACCTTGAACTCTGCATTGTTAACACGACCCCTTGTTCTCTCTCTCGCTCCCCCCCCCCCCTTTTATTTTTCTTGTTTGTTTGTTGATGTTGTAACATAGGCGTAGCCTGACTGTATGCACACTCCCCATTTCCGAAACATTTTCCGCTCTTTCTCACAGTTTTATGCAAACCTATATAAGAAATGTGTTCAAAATGTTTGCGACAGCCAAATCATGTAACTTTACTCTGATGAAGGCAAGTCCCGTTGCCGCTACGTAAGTAAACATTGTTTGTTATTGTTCTTGCTGTGTATCCGACTCTTTACTTATACTATTTCTGCGCGCTTTGTGAGTTTATCTTTCTTATATTATTTATTTATATATATATAATATATATATATAAGGTTAGTATATATATATATATATATATATATATATATATATATATATTTTATATATATATATATATATATATATCTATATATATATATTTATTTATATATATATATATATATCTATATATATATATATATATATATATATATATATATGAAGTATGAAACCTCTGTGACAGCAACGGCGGAGGGTTTTGACTTCGAGACAAGTCTTCTATGGGAATGAAGACTTCGGTGCTTCGGAAGAGAGCAGCAGACATGTCGAAAGCGGGAAGCGGGTTTACGAATGGCCTACAATACCACACACAAACATACCTGAATAACACAAACACGAAGCGGGAATCTTCCTTATTGGAAGAATGAACAAAAAATGAACAACGAAGAGAGAGACGCCAAGATAGTTGAGAAAAAAAAAAAGAAGAAAGGGAGAAGGAAGAGCATTGAACAGAAATTTGAGTGGTGGCGGAAACGCGAAAAGCTCAACAGCGTCCGAAAGTGGGGTTGTAGAACAAAGGAGAGAGGGCGATATATATTTCGCCGCTAGCCATCACTATGCAAACGCCCAGACGCTCGGAGGGAACGCGTTTTCGTTGATTGAAAGCGAGTGTCCCGGTTTCTCCCCTCTCCCTTCCGTATACACTACAGCGACGGAGCTTGCGAGCTGTAATTTATCCTTTAACAGTTCGTTTTTGGGCCCTGGCCGAGGGATAATCACGGCCGCTGCCGTGCTACACCCGACGTGGGTGTTGAAGGGTAAATATTGCAGTTTCTACCACTATGATGCTCCCACATTCTTTGTATACATGATCCTCTCTCCTTTAGGCGTAAGTAAACTTTGTTTATTGAACATTTCTTCTTTTTGCCCTAGGGTACAGCAGAATGTTCAGCACGGGCTTGCTCGATTTGGCCACATGTTCGGAAAGTGCGAGCAAGGAATTTTACAGCCCGTTCATGGGCCCGTTCCCGTAGCTGAGGCAATTAAAGGACGTTTTCTGGTCGTGCAGAAGGAAATGGTCCGCTACCATTCCACCGTTCCCCCGCCGGACGCACGCCTTCCGAGAACGGGGCGCTAGGCCGAGTTTTCAGGTCTCTGTTAAGAGCTGCCACTCAGCAGCTCAGCAACAACCCGTGCGTCGCCGGTGTCTCCCCTCCGCTGAGTGGGGGATGGGGGAACAGCCAAACCAGAACGCAAGCTGCTCAAGGGGATGGAGAGGGAAATGGATGAAAATAAACCCCGATGGTTCGGTAGCCGGCTTATAAAACGACTGTAGGTGCAAGGGAGGGGGGAAAATAGATTTGCAAGGCATAAGAAATGTAACGAGTCCGCGGGGGCGAATAGTGATAACAAGGGCAAAGATATGTACGCTGGAGTAGTAACGCAGGCCCCAGAATTGTATTGCTTATTTTCCGGGGTTATGCGCAATATCCAAAAGTTCAAATCTCCCAATCGATTTTTGAACACGTGTTTTGTGGAGAAGATAAACAGAAGTTATTGCTGAAACAGCACCGGCACTAAGCAACATTACTTAATTTGTAAGATTGTGACGGAGAACTAGAAAAGGTTTCCAAAGTTATAACACAATATTATAAAAGAGAGAGTAATAAAACGAGAAAAAGGATAGGAGTGAACACGAAGAGAGGAAAAGGAGAGAAGGAAGAAAAACAAAAACGAAGACGGGAAGACATCAGCAAAGTGGGAACAATCCACCTGAACAACCCCCCCCGGCAATGGGATTTCGAGAATCCGGTTCCGGCTACATACACAGCGCCACTGATACGGTTAGGTAGATGACAATGTTTTAATTCGTGCAAGTGTGCCTAGGTCCTCATTTATACCTTTTTGATTGTATTGAATCGGTATATGAGGTATGATTCACGTTGCTCTCGTTCCCGGTTTGACCTGAACCTCGTCTCTAAGAGCGTGACGCTTAGTTTATCGAAAGAATGATCTGGGAGGCTGAGGTGTCTGGAGAGGGGCAGGGTCGGGCGCGTTTTGGCGCGCGCTTTGTGATATTTGAACCGGAGGCTGAAAGAGGTCCCTGTTTGCCCTATATATTGCATTCGCACACATTGCATTCAATCAAATAAATCACACTGGAAGTGTAACACGTCATGTTCCCGCAAATTTTTAAAGAGTACTCTGTGTTGGAGCTTTGAGCAGTGCTTGTCTGCATTGTCTTGCAGACAAGGCACCGCGGTTTCAGGCATGGTCGGCATTCATTATGCGGGGACAATGAATCTGCTCTTGCGTTCACGAATGTGTCTTTGGGGTTCCGGGATCGTCGGTAGACGACGCCTGGAGCGGACGGAAACGCCCGTTTCAGGCGTTCACTTTGTTCGAGAATGTCGTAGTGCCGCTTCAAGATGTTTTTTACGTTAGAAAAGTTGGTGCTGTACGTTAAGCATAGGTCTGTTCGTTGGAGGTCACGTTGGGGGGGGACGGTCCGCAATTAGGTCCACGTGGTTGAGGGCTACGGCCTTTTTTTATGGCGTTTTCAGGTACACGCGCTGGGTACCCCTGCCCCTCCAGCATCGTTTTTGTAATTTTTGGTGTTGGTGGTGAAATCTTGAAATCTTACGCTTTAGAGCCGACTCGTTTGAAACGGTGGGCCTGGCTATAAGGAATGCTATTCTTACAGTGACGTGGGTGGTCGCTTTGGTAATGCAGATTTGCTGGCGATCCGTTGGCTTCCGATACAGCTTTGTCGTGAGTTCACCGTCTTCAATTTTGATGGTCACATCCAGGACGTGTATGCTCTCTTGAGAGGAGGTGTGAGTAAAGTTGATGTTCGGGTGTGCAGAATTGTAACAGTCGATGAAGTGGAGGAGCTCAATCCTCGTTGTAGGTCCAAATAAAAAAGATATCGCCAATGTACCTTTTGTACAGAAGGGATTTTAAGTGGGATTCAGACACGAATGTGGCCTCTAACTTCTCCATAAACAGATCGGCGTAGCTTGGTGCCATCTTGGTTCCCATGGCGGTTCCACTAACTTGCCGAAAGTACTCATTGTTGAATTCAAATGAATTTAGTTCTAAGATGAGGGCCGCTAACCTCGCAACTACATGGCAGTCTGGGGCACCTTCCTGTTTATGGAGCGCATACATTAGTGCGGCTATTCCTTCGTCATGGGGGATGTTTTTGTAAAGGGAAGATACGTCAAGGGTTACTAGGTCCGAGTCCTTTTGGTACACGAAGATCCGAAATCATTCTGAGGAAATCCGTGGCGTCTTTTATGTACGAGTCCAGGACGCTGGGAATGTGCCTTATTAGCTTGTCCACAAACCCCGATATGAGGTTCGGTGATTGTGCCAATGCCGGATATGATTGGGCGCCCTGGGCTGCCAGTTTTATGGATCTTAGGAAGCATGTAAAATCGGCCCGGACGGGGTTGCACTGGTCGCATTAAACTGTGCTCACTGTAGGTTATTTTCCCACTTCCAAGAGATCTTTTAATACTGAAGTTACGATTTTGGTGTGCTCAATCGTGGGGTCCTCTGCAAGGCGCTCATAAAAGTTTGAATCATGAAGTTGCCGGTGCCCTTCTCGAATGTAATGTACAGTATTCATGATTACAAGCGCTCCTCCTTTATCGGCAAACTTAATTTTTATGTCAATTCTATTTTCCAAACCCTCCAAGCACGCTTTCTCGGACTTTGTTAAATTATGCTGTTTACCTTTGTGAATCTTATATTCACGCATGACATCTTTTTGCACAGCGGCGATGTACAGATTCAGGCAATCGTCACGTTGAGTGCTTGGCGTCCAATCCCTGTTTGGGCGTGTCTGCGCATCTTGAACTTTAGGAGGCTTATCTAAAAAGTATTTTCTTAGTTTTAAAATTGGAAAATTTTTTGCTAGTTTTCTTAGTTTAAAATTTATTTGCGCCGGGTGGGATCCGAACCCACGTTGATTCGGATCCAACCCGGCGGGCATTTTTTCACCACTTTTTTTCTGACTCAAGAAATTCTACATCTGTTTCTATGACCCACCACACCAACCTGCCCTTTGCTTTCCGAAGTTTTCTTGACTGCCAACCCTTATTTCGATTCGATATATACATATATATATATATATATAGCGAATCAGAATAGGAAATGAGGACTCGTAGATGAGGGACTCGTAGAAATAAGGATTGGCAGTCAAGAAGACCTCATTGGCAAGTCAAAGGAAGGTTGTGGTAGGCCTTGAAACATATCAAAGCAGAATTTGGGGAGGTTGTGGTACATTGAAACATATAAAGAATTTGGAAAAAGAAAGAAAGCGAAGAAAAAATGCCCGCCAGGTGGGATCCGAACCCACGACCTCCAGAATACCGGTCTGGTGCGATCGTGGGTTCGGATCCCACCTGGCGGGCATTTTTCTCTTCGCTTTCTTTCTTCTTTCTTTCTTTCCAAATTCTTGATCTGTTTCAATGGCCTACCACAACCTCCCCGCTTTCTTTGAGGAGGTCTTCTTGACTGCCAATCTTATTTCTGTATATATATATATATATATATATATATAATATATATAGATATATATATATATAAATATATATATATATTTATCTATTTATATTTCTCTATTTATTTATCTATTTATTTATGTACATACTGCAGACCTTTCATAGGTCCAAGCAGGACAGGCAACAAATGCACAATAAACATGAGAACATCAAGTAAGGGAGTTAACACAACGGGATTGAATATCAGCGCACCAATCATTTATCGTTTGGGGAAAAAAGAGAACTTGAACAGGTCTGTGCGAGCGAAACACGGCGTAAACATTACCGGGTGATAGTGGCGTGTAGACCTTCTTGACAGAGGAATTAAATAGTTACTGGGGTCTAGCCCAGGCTTTCTGTTGACCACAAGAGAAAGGAATTCTAAACGGAGGTTCTTCCGATGTGCCTGAAATAGTGGAATGTGATTATCACGCAGTAAATCTGAGGGGGAATCGTAAGGGGAAAATTTAGAATATATGAACCTGGCGGCCTTCCTTTGAATTTTTTCCAACTTACTAATGTTTGAAGATGTGAATGGGTCCCAAATTAAACATGCGTACTCAAGTTTTGGTCTAATCAAGGAATAATAAATCAACAGCTTAACAATACAGAGAGCTGCTTTAAGTTTATATCTTAAAAAACATAGCTTACGAAACGCAGATGAACATACATTGTAAATGTGCTCATTCCATAATAAAGTATTCGTTAATGTGAAACCCAAATATTTTACAAAAGTGACCTCTTTCAGTGGTGAAGATCCCAACTTGTAGTTAAAGCTTAAAGGCGCTTTCTTGCGTGTAATGCGCATTATGACACTTTTTTCTGTGTTTAAAACCATTACCCAGCGGGAACACCAATCACCTACTCTACCGAGACTTTTAGACAGGTTTTCTTGGTTACTTGGAGAGCTGATGTTACAAAACAGGACACAGTCGTCCGCAAATAACCGCATTTCCACATCAAGGCAAGCTCCATATACGATATTATTCACAAAAAGTAAGAAAAGCAATGGTCCCACGACGCTTCCTTGGGGAACGCCAGAGCGAACTGGAAGGAAGTCAGATTTTTCATCGCCGAGCGAGACAAATTGCTTACGATTAGATAGGCAGTCCGCTATCTATGAGACAATAACATTAGACAGTCCAATATTCCTTAATTTTATGATTAAAATGTGATGGGGAACCTTGTCGAAGGCTTTACTAAAATCCAGAAATATTGCGTCAGTTTGGCCATTGCAATCTAGTACCGAAGCAAAGGAGTGTATACGAGAGACTAATTGTGCGTATGCGGAATATCCTTTCCTAAATCCATGCTGATGCCCGGTTAGTACAGAGTTACGTTGGAAAAATCGTTTATGAGGTTGTCCATAATCTGCTCCATTATTTTCGAACATGTAGATAAAAAAAGATGTGGGTCGGTAGTTATCTATTGAAAACCGGCAGCCTTTTTTATAAATGGGCACCACTCTCGCTATCTTCCAGTCGCTTGGGACTTTTCCAGTTAAGAACGAAACACGGAATGTAATAACAAGACATTTAGCCAAAGACTCGGCATATCTGCGGAGGAATACATTTGGAATATCATCAGGACCTGATGATGTCTTAGTATTCAAGTTCAGTAACATAGAAACAATACCGTGGTAAGAAATGAAGTCGGCATCTGAAGAATGAGTAGTTGCAGCTGTTGGGTTACAGGGTTGGGAGCAAGAGTATACACTGGGAAAGTAGTCATTGAAATGATGCGCAATGACCCTCTGATCAGTAACTACTTAATCACGAATTTTTATTTCGGAGATGGGCTTTTTCTTTTCACTTATGTAGTTCCAAAATTTTGTAGGGTCGCTTCTAATAAAGTTTGGCAGTGATACGTTGTAGTATTCTTTAGACCGTTTCACTGCGCTTGCAAGATCTTTTTTCAATTTCCTGATAACTTCAGATGCAGCACGCGCTTTTTTCTTCGCTTGATCTTACGCTTTATTTGAAAGATCTCTCGCGTCATCCAAGGAGTGTTCTTGTGTACTTTTTTTTTGTTTTGTTGGTACAAATGTATCTATACAAAAGTGGCAAATGGCCTTGAACTGGTCCCAGAGTACGCATGCGTCAGGGTTATCGAAGCTCAAAACGCATGTTTCTAGATGTTCTATCACAGAGGCGTCATTAGAGCGGGAAAAGTCTTTAAAACAGAGCACGTCTCATTGAGAGCTGTCAGCAGGGGAGTCTATGTTAATTTCAATGTTTACGAGGCAATGATCAGAAAGCCCTTCCTCAATAGACAAACTGAAGTCACGAAAAGTCCACAGCAAGAACACCAGGTCTAGGATAGAGCTACTCTTACCCTGCTCGCGAGTCGGTGCTTTCACCAACTGGACCAGGTCATGTGACAGCATGATATTACATAAGTAATTGACATTGTTGTTGCCCGTAGTGCAAGGGTGCAAATTGTCCCAATTTAGGCCAGGTAGATTGAAATCTCCTATCAGGAAAACCTTGTTGTTCGTATGTCGGGACATATAAGTTTGTAACTGTTGTAAGTAATTAGGCGAGCCATTAGGAGATCGATAGAGAGCGTAAAGAATAAAGCATTTCCCCCAGCAAGTTATTTTCAGGCAAATACATTCTAAATCAACAATGTCTTCAAGAACATAAGCTTGGAATTGCTCCTTCACGAGAACCGCGACACCACCACCCCTTGACTGTGTCTTTGCAGAAGACTTTATATGATGGTGGAAAAACTGCGTCGTACGTAATATCCTGATACAACCATGTTTCCATTAGGATTGTAACATGTGGGTCATATTGTAGGAGGGCGATTTCGAGCAGTTCGGCTTTATTGGCTACACTTCTCGCGTTAACATTTATAATTCTTAACACCTTCGTTTTTTTCGAGGCAGAGTTCGGAATTTTAAACTATTTTGAGGCCTCAAAGGGTAATACAAGGTATTGCACGTTCTTCATTTTGGTAAACGCTTACGATGCTGTCAAATGCGGGCGCAACATCGTCATAGGCCGGTCTGCAGTTGCCGAGTCGCCTGGTTTCTTTTTTTAAGTGGCACTCTTTCGTCCCGATATTCGTCCCAAACGTAAGCTTTTTTGTCAATGTATAAAGTAGTGAAGGATAGCGATACCTTCTCTTTTCTTTCTCGATTCAACTTAGCGCTGTCCCAGAGCTTCTTTCTGATAAAGCGTAAACTTTGGGAAAAATCCTGGCCGATAGATAAATTGGTGTCTTTAACCCTTTAATGCCCAATGTTGCCCAGGAGCAACAACTCAAACAATATTTTTTCTCTCTCGCATTTTATGGTTTTTTCAACATTTAGCACCATCTATTTACAGACAAAGTATCCAGGATCTTTAAAAAACACAAGAGAGAGCAGCACGTTATTCTATGGGCTTAAAAAAATATTGTTTACGCGTGTCAACTGGCATTGAGCCCGGGTGACTCAATAAGCTAGCAAAAGTGAGCGAAATTGAGCAATTCCGTAGTTATTACGAATAATAGCAACGCCAACTTTACGTTATTCTCTTGACTTTAACCATAAATCATGATCATGAAGGTGGATTTTTTTTTTCAAGTGATAAATGGGTAGCCAGTGCCCAGTGTTTCCCAGCACCCTGTGTGTCCTAGTGTCCAACCTAAGGAACCAAATTTTTTTCTGACTTCTTATTTGTGATGTCGGAAGTCCTCTTAGATAATAAAAAACTTCTCACACGCTTAAGCAAAGGAATACATTTTTGGGGATCAAAGGGTTACGTTTGTGCGCATTCTTCAGTATATCCGCTTTTTGTCGCAGATCCAGAAGTTTCAAGATTATCGGTCTGGTTTTGTCAGGTGCTGGCCTGCTGAGACGATGAATTTTTTCAATAGCAATGTTGCGCAGTTGGAGAATATCTTCTAAAATGTTCTTATTAACAGCTCGTTCAAGGACTTCTGTAGTCTCCTCATTGACTTCGTGCACCCCATTAACAAATAAATTGGGCATTATGCTACGATTTTTTAAATCGTCAACCTTTCTTTGTAGATCATGAATAGTCTGGGTCATGGAATCAAGCTGATCCTGGTAACAGGCAATCCTGCTTTCAATTGTTGATAAGGTATTTAGTTTGGCCTCAATGTCAGTGAGTCGTTTTCCGTTTATATATTTGATATCAAGAGCGATCTCGCTTAGTTGTTTGGCAATCTTCGCTAAGTCAGGGCCAGAATTCGCCTCGATATCGCCGCTTAACAACAAGTCTTTCAACAATGCAAGCACCTCAAACACCAAAGAACATAGCCGTGGCCACGGCAGCACAAGCAAAAACGGGTCACTAGAGCGAATACACTTTCCATAGCGTTTGCTCACCTGCGGAAAAAGCAAGAATGGACTGCGTGACCACATTGTTGAGGTGCCGCCGCGCCCAGTGAAGGAGCTGCTCCAAGATGTGCCGTATATAGGCAAAGCCCCTTGTGGCGGTGAAGCGCTTGCATGTGCACAGTCAGCGCCGCATGCTGTCGCCGGTCCTGAGTCCCGAATCCAAGGCAGATTCCGCGGTCGCGGCGCTTGGCTGTCCGTGACACTTCCGGAAGCATTGACATGGCCAGAGAAGTTGGCTGATGCGTTGGCTATAGGCAGGAGCAATATCGGCCATATCTGCGGAAAAAGCAAGAATGGACTGCGTGACCACATTGTTGCGGTGCCGCCGCACCCAGTGAAGGAGCTGCTCCAAGATGTGCCGTATATAGGCAAAACCCCTCGTGGCAGTGAAGCGCTTGCACATGCACAGTCAGCGCCGCATGCTGTCGCCGGTCCTGAGTCCCGAATCCAAGGCAGCTTCCGCAGTCGCGGCGCTTGGCTGTCCATGACACTTCCGGAAGCATTGACGTGGCCAGAGAAGTTAGCTGATGCGTTGGCGATAGGCAGGAGCAATATCGGCCATATCGGCGGAAAAAGCAAGAATGGACTGCGTGACCACATTGTTGCGGTGCCGCCGCGCCCAGTGAAGGCGCTGCTCCAAGATGTGCCGTATATAGGCAAAGCCCCTGGTGGCGGTGAAGCGCTTGCACGTGCACAATCAGCGCCGCATGCTGTCGCGGGTCCTGAGTCCCGAATCCAATGCAGATTCCGAAGTCGCGGCGCTTGGCTGTCCGTTACACTTCCGGAAGCATAGGCCTCCTGCGCTGGAGTTTTGGCAACATGCAGTGCCCCTAGCGGCCGACGCGTCTGGGTACTACAAATGCAGACGACCCTCGCCGCCCTCCATGTGTTTCAATTACAAGCCAGAGTGAAAGTTGGTTGTGGCTCTTTGTGGTGTGTTTAAATGACTGCAAACTGTATGAAATAGCCGCTAAAGTAGTTGCAGAGGCTAAGCAAAATAACATCCGCTAAAAGAAGCTGATTTGTCGGCTTTCTTTTGAGCGAGCTGTCGCGGTGGTCGCGGCGTGGGACAGTATCGCCAGATCGGGTGGTTTAACTGTTTGATGACAGTTGCAGGTTTTTCTTCTTGCGTGCGGTCGAATAAGGAAAGTTCACGAGTAGCACAAACACGGAACGCTGCTCATCTTATCTCCTGAGGTAAATGCAAAAGGTTGCTTCATCGGGAGCATGCAAGCGAACGCAAGAACTGCGCAGCCGACTCAGCTGACACTGCTGGCCTGGCACCGCCTTTGAAACTAGTGGATATTTTGTTTCGTATTTTCGTAAACTAAATGATTCTTGCGTAACGTTTTACGCCGCACGATTTACGAACGGCTAGGGTACATGTATACTAGCGAGTAGGTGGGGCAATAGCGCCAATGAAAAAAACAAATTAAGCGCTATTAAAGGATGCAAAACACGAACCAAATCACACGCCCGCTGTCTGCAAAAATGTGTACTTCTATAACACCACATAACACAGCATAACATAACACAGCCGCATACACGGCGCGGGGCCCCGAATATTTATATACGATCGTCACTGACTGTCTTGGTTTTCTAGTGCAGGGGTCGTCGAATCTGAACGCCGACACGCCAGTTTTGACTTCAAATGGAGTTAGACAGCGAGACAAGAACAGAGAATTGCCGCCCTCCAGTTGATTTCCACCCCCCCCCCCTCCCAGCCCCGATCTTCACACTTCGCCAGATTATTGTAAAATATTATCAGAAATTCGCTGAATTTTTCTCTTTGCATTCAAAGCCCCCCTCCTTCTCTCCCCCCCCCCCCCCCTTCCGATTTACCGTCCAGCCCTCCGCCGTGTCGGCTGCACGGAACTCGGCCGTTGCTGACCCTCATTCTTGGCTATTAAGTGCGAACTGGGAATGTATGCTCCAAGAGCGTAATTAAGTAAATTGAGAGCAAACAAGGAAGGCGAGCGGCCTCTTAGTTCGCCCGACCACTTTGTTTTACGGCCACTAATTTCGGAATCGCAAAACAGATTTCACGCTTGTGACGGTCGCGGCATTTTGTCACTGAGACACGCAACAAAACGGCAAGCTAGCGCTGCATAATGTATTCGTAACGGCGACGCAAACGAGCCTTGTTTAATGAAAGTGCACGCATAGTGTGCAGGTACGCAAAAGAGCGGCGCACCGCAGCAGGCGAGCCTTCGGTCCGCCGGACTCGCTGGCTTTTTAAAGCGCGATCATCGCCGATGGCGTCAATCTTCTTTTTTGATGGGCTGTTTTTGAGAAGTCTTTGTCACCTAGAGTATTAGTTTAAAACTAGAAATTTTACTTAAACTTTCACTTAGTACGACCATCGATCGGTGAACCTGCGAGTAGCAGACGCCGTCACGGTCCCGGCACTTTTGTCGGCGCTGTAAACGTGTTTAGCGCTGCAAATCTTTTCCCCTAATGCCAAGTTGATCGCCAGAAGATATCGGACTCGTCGGGGATGGGCTGGTGTCTATGTCGCAAAACAATCGCGAGCATCGAACTCATTTTTCTTCTGTCAACACGGGATCCTATGGGACCAGCGCCGCTTTGTACTACACGGAATTACTGCCCGGAAGCCGCTTGCGCAGCGCTCCTGGGCAGCGCAGGAGGCCTATTGATGTGGCCAGAGAAGTTGGCTGATGCGTTGGCGATAGGCAGGAGCAATATCGGCCATATCTTCGGAAAAAGCAAGAATGGAGTGCGTGACCACATTGTTGCGGTGCCGCTGCGCAGTCGGGCTATACCTCTGTTGCGCCAACAACAACAACAAAAAAAAGGCAAGAGACCGAGAGAGAGAAAGTGGTCGTGTTAACAAAGCAGCGTTCAAGGTTGCACCATGACCGGGCAACGTGCGCGGCGTGGGCTGCAGTACAGACAATGCAGAAAACTGGACAATCGCGGTTTCAAAAGAAAGGGAAGAGTATACAGTAAAATATTCAGTAGATGGAGAGACTGGTTGGTGCGGAAGCGAAGATGGGTGTACTCCCCGCGGAAGAAGAGAATAGATACAGGGCACAG
The DNA here is from genome assembly GCA_013339765.2 of Haemaphysalis longicornis. Classification (NCBI taxonomy): domain Eukaryota; kingdom Metazoa; phylum Arthropoda; class Arachnida; order Ixodida; family Ixodidae; genus Haemaphysalis; species Haemaphysalis longicornis. Next base: position 99,535,014 of record CM023457.1, on the reverse strand, counting down.
ACGAGCATTGCACAGAATCTAGAAACTGAACAGGAAAAAGGTAGGGTCTATAGATCACAAAGGGTTCAACATTCCTAAGTGGTGGTGGAAACAGTGGCTCCGTCCCAAAGACAAATGGCATTTTTTAGTCGCATTAGTCTAATAAAGCTGCTGCATTTGGAGATTTTCTGTGAATTGTGATGGGAAACTTACGGGTAGGAATAATGAACATAGATATAATAATTATTACGCCGCCAACTTTATTCGAGGGATGAGCAGTTTAGTTTTCCATAACTTTCTTTATTCCCAAGTGTCGCTGACCCAACCTTATAAATGAGATAAGATTCCCAAACCTCGCGGTCGTGGTGGGTTTTCAAGGCGGATTCTAACATCGTTGCTTTAAGATGTTCAAATGCATGCCCTGGACTGTTCACATATCTTCACAGGGGCAAATAAGGGCAGCTTTTTGCATAAGAGTGGTGACTTTTTAACCGTATTCGGAAGGGCGTTTCCGTTTGGCCGATATATTGTTGCCTAGAAATAGTGCACTCTAGAAGGTATACGACATTAGCGGAGTCACAGTTAAAGTTACCTTTTATATGTACGTAGTAGTCTGTAGCCATGCTGGTGGCACGCTGTGTAGTGGTCATGTGTAGGCATACTTTACATCGGGGTTTATTACAGGGCATGCAGCAAGTAGTTTCCGGTCCGTTGATACGAGGGTTAGTAAGAAAGTCGCCGAAATTCTTATTACGCCGGTAGACGAACGCGTGGTGGTTCGGGGAATATGCTTTTTATGCAGTCACTTTGCGTTAGGATATTGTGATGTTTTTTGGTACGGTTGACACTCTTGGTGGGGAGACTGAGTGGGTTAAAACTAAGTTGGTTTCCGGATTACCGTTGGAGGCTTTTCCTTGCAGATTTCGTTACGGTCTAATGGGTTGGCTCGCACAATAGCGTCGTCGATAACTTGTTCCAGGTATTTTTTATTCAGGAGGGTGGTCTTGAGTTCTCGACAGTTTGAGTCAAAGTCGGCTTGTTTTAAAAAAATTCTCCTCAATCAGTGGGCTTTCTGTAAGGTATTGCTGTCTTCCAGTCTCTGGCATGGCTACTTTGGAAGTGCAAATACTGCCGCGCGTCTGTCGGTTTTCTAAACAGTTTAGTTTGAAGCCGACTTTGGGAGGTAGCAACGGTGACGTCCTGAAAGTGTACACTGTGTTCCGAGCACGAATTAGCAAGGGAAATGCTAGTATGGGCTAGGTTAAATTCCCCAATGAAGGTGAGGAGCTCCGCGTCACCGTGCTGCCAGATCATGCATATGTCATAAATATACCTCTTATAGTACAGTGGCTTTAAATTTTGGGTCTTAAGAAAGTTTGATTCGAGGTGAGCCATAAAGATATTGGCGTAGTTAGGTCCGATTCGAGTTCCCATTGACGTTCCCATTGATGTTCCGCGGAACGTTAATGGGAACATTTTTGGATACAAACACCTTTAAGGAAAAGGTAGTTTACAGCACACCTTTTTTAATGGTCAATAAATGCAACTGATCATACAGATATTCTGTCCTTCTGAGATATTGGTGTTAATAAAAGGTTGCACATAAAAATAAAAAAAAATTCTTATAGAGAACATCGGTCCTGACACGTCTCAGCTACAATATGACGCCAGAAATGGGTCGAATGGAGAGAAGACGTCGAGGTTTTGCCTGGACGTCTTGTTGTCGGCAAAAACCCATAAACTAGACCTCTCCTTCAGGTCCATTGTTTTAGAACGAGGTTCTTGGCACCAGGTAGTATCGGGGTTCCTATAGCTGAACCTGTCTAGCCTAACCTATATTGACTCCTTTCGGGTTTCCAATTCAGGTCGAATTGTGTAATTCTTGAAGCTTGACAATCGAAGGAACTGCCGAGCCCTCACTCTTGACGTAAAAGACCTTTTTTATTCCCGGCCACATGATGAGCTAATGAAAAGCGTGAAGATGTGCATTGTCGAAGACAATGATGAACAGGTCTTCATAAGCCCTTGCGGCATTTCTGTTGAGTTCTTTTTAGAACTTTACAACTTCCTACCTGCAGTCTACCTTTTGTGGACAGGGGGGGTCGTTGTTTGTGCAAAGATCCGGTGTTTGTATTGGATCGTGTGTTGCGCCAGTACTCAGCGATATTTTTCTTATCAGGGTTGACCGTGACATTGAGCGAAACTTGTGTTGTATGGCAAGTAACATTCTTATATATGTGGGTGATTACCTTGCCTTTGTGAGCTCTGATGATTTACCCCGCATGGCCATTGATCTCTTGAAAGTGTTCAGAGAAAGTGGTTTCGGGATGAAGTTTACTCTCGAGCTTAGACAACACCAAGAGCTGCAGTTCCTTGACCACCGTTTAGGATTTGAGATAGGCCATGTCTGTTGGGTTTACTTGCCTAGCTCTGAGAAACCCCTCCTAAGTTATGATTCAGGCCATTCTAAATTATGATCAGGCCATTCTCTGTGTTGGGCTCAGCCTTAACCCACTCCTGCCACCATACAGTGAATGAGAGCTTCGAAGGTCAGTTAAAGAGGCTAGAGGCGGAAGGTTACTCTAGGGCTTAGCTCTGGAGTTGTGATAACAAGTTAATCAGGCATATCAAGTCTCGCGGGGACCCCGGTAAGGAATTGAGAAAACCGGATGGAAGTAAACTGGCCGTGATTCCCTATGTTCACAGTACGTCGCATGGTTTGATGAACGTTGCCAGTCGGTATGTTGTCACGGTGGTTTTTCCGCCATACGTAAATTGGAGGGAATGTGCGCTGCCATACAAAGAAAGGCTTCGTTGGAAGAAAGGGCCGCGAAATGAGGGTGTGGCAGAAACCATGAGCACAGGTATGTGGACTGCCAAACCAGCGTCGTGTACAAAGTCCCTCTCTCGCGTGGCACGTCATACATAGGGCAGACTGGTATGTGTGAGATTGCGAGAACATGCGCTCTCCTTTCACAAACGTCCGCGAACACCTTTGCCCTCACATTGCTACACCTGCGGTGCCCACCCGGTGTTTCAGGAAACTTATATTGTTACCAAGCACTGGAAGCAGCTACACCGCGCCACAGTTGAAGCCTATCACATTAGCAAGAGGGGCGAAAAATGTGTGAGCCACCCTTCAGTGGTGCTTACTGATAAAGAGGTCCAGTTCGTGGATAACGACAAATAGGTCCTATTCCCTTTTGTCCGTTTATCTGGTTTTGTTTGTTTTTCTATGCTACTTTGACACGTGCGGCGTTGTTTGCCTTCAGTGTAAATGTTTGTCGCGGTTTTTCAATAAATTTTGTTCAGAGTCAACGCCTGTCCAGTGGTTAGTCTTCTGTCTGTCCCGTCCTTCGCCCTGTGATTCGGTATGCTCTCAGAACAATTAGGTACACTTTTGTCGAACTTCTACATACCTGTATCCCTATCTCACAACAGTCTCCGGGTTCAAAAGCTCCAGAAACATGATTTTTTTACATGCTCGCAAAACCCAGCGGCATTCCCCACAAAGAGTTCTGTGCTCTGTCAAAACAAAATTTGGACCACCTGAAATCTTGTTCGTAATCAGTAGAACTAACCACTACTTATCACAAGTCGTATAGAAAGAGCACTCCGATCCCCCCCCAACAAATTTCGTCACCATATACATAAAGCCTACCTTGGCAATATCTCGCAATATATTAAACAACCTTTGTCATATCAGGAATGAGCAACTTCCTAAGTTCACCAAAACAAATTGGTTGTGACCTGACAACGCTTCTCTATTGGGCTGCATCAGACACCACCCGTCAACTTTCATTCGCAACCTCGTCCCCCACAACGTGATTGCAGACTGAGAATTCATTGACTACGTCCCCATTACCGCGTTACTTACCTACCCACAAACTGTACGAAAAATAGGGTACCAGTACGACAAGTGTCTCGATATCGTGTTTGCCCACTTGGTATGCCGACATTGTCGATAAGTTAACCAACAACTACTTCTGAAAATATCCCCCCGACTGTCCAAAATACAGCGCAACTTTAAGCCCTTAATTGGCAGAGATGCCGCGTTGCCATTGTACATTGATATAAGCCAGCCGCTACACAAGGCAAAGACAAATTCGCCTTCCAATCATCCACAGATATTTTTAAGAGGGATGCTTCCTATAGTTGGAAGTAAAGGCGTTACCGAGCGATGACCTCATCTAGTGTGGCGGAAATTATTGAGGGTAGCTTTTCCTACCCGAGCCGCAGATAGGCCGTGTATGCGCTTTGTGGAGCTAAGCCGCGTTATAAAACACAAGTAAAAGAAACCGTATAACCATTAGGCGGACGAACAGATGTGTTATGCTCAGACCACCGTACACTGGTCGTCTGAAGAGGTTGTCTCTCCGACACGTATTCAGCATCCATAACAAAAGAACAGTCGTAATAATCGCTCTTTTTTACAGTTATGCGTGAGTAATATACAACTTGCATTACAAACCACATCTTCGATACAAAAAAATAAATTGCAGACAAGGACATTTTTGCTATCATCGATTTCCCCTTTTTGGCGTACTTCTGTGATTGCGGACGCCCGTGTGGATTGCTGCCCCGCTAATTTTTCAGTAGTGTCCCCAGGAACTTTACTCGGTTGGTTTCTCTGTCGATATTGCCGCGAACCATGTATGCGTTTGTTTGTTTATTTATTGTTTGTTTTTACTGCCCTGCTACGCACGGCTCTGTTATCTGTGTCAAGTGAAGCGCGTCTTGCATTCTTTATTTTTACGCCGCACGGGCCATCTCATTCAGATGAGCAGACTGTTTGGTGTTAACGTCACTAGCCCAGGATAATCTCCTCTGATCTACAATGTTCTGGATGTAAATTGAAGCTTCCAGAAACCCTCGCTCCGAAAGATAAAAGCCTGCAGAGCAGACGACAGAGCATTCCAATCGTTGACTCTCGCCCGCACACGTCACTTTGTTTACTGCTGCCTCCCCGCCTGTATATTCTTTGAGTTGTTAGGGGAGCACAAGTTCGCTCCAATAACGGTGTTTTCCTTCATGACAACTGCGTCATCTCTGGCTTCATGATAATGTTTCAAAAAATTCTTGGTGTTGTGAGACAGCCGTTAGACAGTTGTGTAAACCAGTCTGCCTGACTACCTTTTTTGATGCATTGCCGCAGCTCGTAGTGTCCTCACGTGAGGCGAAAGGAAGAATTCTCGGTTATTTCAGAAAATGGGGCAGCAGAGACAGGTAGCTTGAATCGGATTCGTTCGGTAATTGGCCGTCTTGACTTTCGCAGGTTCATACTTTGAACTTGCGAAGCTGTGTGTACGAGCTTTCAAAGCCGCAAGCCCAAGAGCAACGCCCTCCCTGACCGAGCCCCGTTGTCGCAATTTCTGTGGCAAATTAGAATTTTCTAGCAAAAGTCGGCGAGCAGAACTATGACCGGAACTACGTTTTGCCATTGTATCCGGCGCAGATCGCCTTGCGGGGACCGCCCACCCTCGGGGAAATTCGGTAAACGAGGCAGTAGCGACAGGCAACTTCAAACTTCTCCGTTCTTCAAACTGCCTTCTTGAGTTTCGAAGGTTCGTGCGTTCTTTTGTCCTAGTAAGCAAGTACTCTTATGAATATTTCTGATATCTCTGCTGCATGCATTGTGCTCCAACGAAGTTTGTCTATGTCTGGAAAAAAAACGAAGAATGAGCCATCTGAGACCTGTTTTTCTTATAGTAAACCGCTCCCAGTGACTGGAAACTTTTTCGTATGCTCCGCATGTCAACCTATTTCTCGTAGGAGGGTCTTCTGGCATTACTGTAAGGTATCCAGGAAGATGCCCCGCGAAAAGAAAGCCGCAAGGAGGTCCTGTACATATGTGAGCTCAGATAGCGATGCGTCTTCTAAAACATACCCATTTTAATAGGCCCAGTAATACTGAAAAACTGTCCCAATTCAGTGAAAAGCTTTAACTACTACTTCCTCTCACCTTGAAATTGGATGCCCTACTTGAATTGACATGAAGGTAACTGTTGACGCCATTGAATCTATGGGGGGAAAGCAGGAAGACAAGCAGAAAAAAGCGATAGCCAAACTTGAACAACGGCTCAAAATGGTAGAGGAGGCCAACTCTGCCAACGAAATGAACCATCTGACACATTATTTAAACCAATTGCGACAATATGAAGGAAGGTTCAATTTACAATTTTCCGATATTCCTCAAAAGTTTTGAGGATATGCCGGCTTTAGTAAATGAGAATGAGGCGTCACTGCAGCTTGACGAGATAATCGAAGGATAGATTGAGTGCATCCATCGGCTGCCAGTACGTTCTGGTAAGGTATGTCCATATTTGTGTAATTGTTCGTTTCTCGACCAAATGTACTAATGATTGAGGGAAGGCACAAGAAAAAAACTGAGGGAGTTGGAGTCATTTGTGTGGTTTTATGATAACCTTACTCCACATAACAAAACCCTCCTGTGGCTCACAGGTACAGAAGTTTGTGAACTGAACTAACAGTTCGCTTGGGAAATAAATGCAAAAATGCTGTACAAAACGCTGTATAAGTCCCAAAATAGAATTCTTTCTGAGGATGATCTAAAAAAAATTAGCAGTGGCTGAGCTCGCCTATGCCTGGAGATACGTTGCAGTAGCTAAGGTTAAGCTGGTTATTCTTAGCTTTCCTATTTGTTTAGGATAAGCTTGGTTATCATGCTTCCGCTGCTTCAATGTCGCACACATTCTATTCGCATTAGATGACACATATATATGTATCGAGCCGCTCCGGCGCAGCGTCATCAATAGTCCCAGAGCTGAGTTGGTTCCACAGGCACACACCGGTGTTGCTGCGATGCACAAGCCATTGGTTCCACACCCGGCCACCCCTCGCATGATCATCAAGTGGACCGGGCCGGCATGTACGGAACTGAGGTTGCCGAAGACGCTGGGCGTGTGTGGTGTGTGACGCGCCGGGCTGCGAGAAACATTTTTTTGCGACGTGTGACGTCACTGCTCCTCGTTTATGTGGAGCACGGATGTGAAGGAGTGACGCGAAACTGCTCAACCTCGGCCAGTGTAGCTCACGCTACAAAAATCAAATGAATGACTAGTAGAGCGTAAACAGAAATAGGTTACTGTAATAGACAGTTCCATATACCCAAATGAAAACTTTAAACATTGTGTGTAAGGGAACAAATGGCCCCATGAGGGGTTGTCATAGTTTTATTTCAATGCTCGCAGTATAGAAATAAGAGGGAACAATTGGCAATACTTTTAAGGAAACTTTCCATAACATTCAGTGTTTTGTACTTCCCTGAGACCTGGTTCTCCTGTACAACCGATCTCAGTTCTTTTCAGGTTTAGGAGCACTTCGGTTAATATAAAACCAAAAACAGGTGGCGGTGTTTCTTTTTATGAGGAGGATGTTGTTAATTGCTCGTTTGTGACAGAATTCTCGCCATTTGCGAGATTGTAAAATACTGACAGCTAGCTCCACTGGCACTTTACTAACAATTATGTACAAGCCTATGAATTGAACAATGAAAAACATCTGAGACTGCATGGTTTCTAGAAAGTTTAAATACTGATTTAAAGTCGACCGGGAGCGCTCATCGTTACTTACCAGAGATTATGAAATACTGACAGCTTGCTCCGCTGACACTTTATTACAAAGTGTGTACAGGCCTCCCGATGGAACAATAAAAACTTCCTGGACTGCATGGGAAATCTTCCTATTCATGTTCATCTTTCAAACCTGAAATCGGGTATTGTAGGAGGTAGAAATATTGATTTATTTTCTACCGGCAGGGCAAACAGCAAATGTAGGTCTAATATGCTCCCATACCCTGATGACAGACTTTTTATTGTGCAACACTAATTACCCCTTTTTTTAAAACTTGATTAAATGTGTGGTTTGATAATATTCTACAAAATACAAAGGCTGTTCTGGTTTATTAGGTGTAAATATAAGAGATGATTTACTTTATCCTACGTTTCGAATTACTACATCACAGAACAACCTAATGTTGTACAAAAAAATGGCTTCTGGTATATGAATTGTAAATATGGTGATACTTCTCCTTAATTGAATGTTTTGAATAATTATAACTTCAAAAAATACCCAACTCTTTGCTGAAATTGATAAAAATGATTTATAACACAGTAGCTACATCTAAATCTGCGATTTGTCGTATAGGCTGGCCTGAGGTTTTAAATAGCAGTGACGCAAACTTCGCCCTTTCAACTTCTCATGTTTAAGTCATTGATGGGTACTGCAATTCATTTCCAGAAAATTTTTGGAGAGGCATAAAAAGTAAAGAAAACCTTGAATGTCGCCTACAATTTATAGTAGTATTAGACCAAAAAATGAAATATTTGGCGCATTCCTCCTGACAACAAAAACATTCAGACGATTAAGACGTTAAAAACTTCCAAATGAAGCAAAAGATCAATTAGAACAGCCATAGATTCTTATAGAGACATGCGTTTCAAATTAATATCCAACAACAGAAATTTGGTAAATCATTTTGTGAGCTCAACAAAGCACCAAATATTACAATACCAACAGAAATACATAAACGTTAATGGCGTGGCATTTTCTGGTACACCGTTGTCTGACAAGTTCAATGAACACTTCTTATCGAATGGTCTCACCCAATGATCAGCAAGAAAACGTGATTACGTAAACTACATTACCCCCCATCCTCAAGACAGTATCGTTTGAAGGCATGGGACGATAGAAGTACAAAATATTATCGTTTTTTTTTTAATATTAATAGAGTAGCAGCCCCAGACAAAAAAAATGCTAACATAATAAAAGCGGTATCTTCTTTCATGGCAACGCCGTTCAGTCATGTATTATAGATCGCAAAAGACTGTTTCCAGAGGAACTCGGGGTTGCACGTGCCACGGTTCTTCACAAGTGCGGTCCAAAAGCATATTTAAAAAAACTATCGTGTAATTTCGATTCTTAGCGTTTTTTTTTTCCAAAAACAGAACTGGCATTTTTACAGAGATAAAAATATAAGACAATTCGCAATAAAAAGTCGAGTTAGCGTTATTAGGAGTAACTGAAAAGCTGTTATAAACATGGATAAAAAACTGTATATGGCGGTAGTTTAATTATTATCAGGAAGGCATTCGACCACTTCAAGCACGATACTCGTTTGAAAAAGATAGGTCTATACGGCATAAGAAAACTTGCACAGAAACTTATCAAAAAGCTTTTTGAAAGGTCTTAAACAGTTTGTATTTTAGGTGCCAGGTCGTTCAATTTTTGTTCAATATCAGTCGGATTACCCCAAGTATCGATACTCCGTCCTCTCCTTTTTTTATTTTAAAATATTGATATTCCCAATTATCCTGACACGCAAGAAAACCTTTTGTACACAGACGGCAGAAATGTTTTCTTTTCGGGAAGTGCCCTAATGAAATTACAAATAGATGCGAATCGTTGGCTAGCGAAAGTGTCCAACTTGCTCTGAAGTAATGCATCGCCGAAAAATATGAACAAAACAACGTTCATTATGTTCAAAGACCGAAATACACAATGAACGCAGAGTTCTCATCTCTGCTTCCATCACCAAGTATTAAAATTTACTGGCACAGCAAATATTCACGAGTGTTTTTCAACTATTCCTGTTTTTTTTAAATCCGGTATTGAACATATAGATGATTAAAAGCTAAAACTGTGACGAACAGTAGGCGTACTGCGGAAGGTTAGGAACCGCATTCGCGCAAAGTTTAGAACTAGTATATATCCTGTCATGACTCAGTACCACTTGCAGTATTGCCACTAATCTGGACGCTAAAACAGATTCCAATTTGCCCGCACTATTTCATCTAAAATAGATATGTTAGAGAGTTAAAAAACTCAACACACGGATAGTGTTGTGGAAGTTTGCACCAAATATGGTCTGATCCTACCATTCTAACTTCACAATCGCAAGCTTGCGTCTTACATGTATTCACACATAAAGGGAATTCGTGATGATAATAAACGAGCACATCTACCAAGAAATCAGTTTTCCCAATTTGGGAGTACTACCTACAAAACGACGAAGATGTACATATAATAACTACTTTACATTTTGCAGCACCTTATTACTAGCTTCTTAAATACTATCAAGGGCATGTGAACACACTTGATTTGTGACCATCTTTTTTTTGTTTCATGAAGGGATTGACTTCATTGGTATTTTCTGCGTGATGCTAACTGTTTACCTGTTCTTGCTTTCCAAGTATTACGTTTTTGTACTCCATCTTTGTTTTTCTATGTAATCGCTAGTACCTGTGAATACAATGTGTACGTTTTCAGTGTGTTTGTATTGTTTATGAGCTAGTGCCTGTTTCCCGGCCATGTAGAACCATGGAGTCAGGAAGCCAGACAGGTACGCTTTCGCACGTTATGTTTCAGTTCCTTTAGTTTGCTGTAGTTATGAAACTAAGAATACTAATAAAAATATCCATGCCAGTGAGAATTTTGTCTGTTGCCATATCGATGGAGTAGTTGAGCATCATCTGAAGTAAGGCATGGTATTCGTATGTATTCGATAGCCTCTTACTTGGAATGCGGTACCACGTCTTATATTTGAAGGCCAAGGTCACGACGTACTAAAGGGAGTCAAAAGTTGGCTATTTTATTGGGGAGAAAGTAATACTTCTTAAGCTACATTCGGGGCTTTTAAAGTACCATTGTGGTTTCACCTGAGAGCGTTCGAAGTGCTGTGGAGCACTGAGTGCACAAATACGTAGGCAACAACAAATTATAGATCATGTGTTCAAACACTCCTGGGTGGCGGCGCGCTTTCGGGACGTTTTGAGGCGAATGCCGCATAATAATTTTTAATTCCAGTCACACAGCAGCACTCCACTCTTTCGCGACTTTGCAATCCTGACATGCTATTCTTGACAGAGAGAGCGTGGAATTCGTGAAGCGCATTCAAATCATTAAGAAAAAATAAACGCGTTCGTTGTTCAACTCTCAGTTGCACTTCTGGCAAACGAAATAGGGTACTTGTCACACTTTAACGGCACGTGGTGAATTAGGGTTTGTCTCGGGCTATCGTTTTTGATTGGTTATGTTTACCCATTCTTCCATATTTCCCAATATATACGTTACTGCTGGAATACAACTCGCATTTTGTCACTGACTTTGCGTTGTTGTCCCTTACTTTGTCCAGAGTTTTGAGCTGTTTTTATTCAAAGAAAATACATCGTTTGCTCATCTCTTGGTTCACATCTTTCGTCTAGCCGTCTCGTAGTAATATTATTCGCCCAAAAAATATTCAGAACGCATTATCTACAAGGAAGAGATACGATGTGCGCTAGAGACAAGTATGTGTATATTTAACGTGGTGAGGAATAAACTTGTAGAATTTTTTACTAAAGAGTTGTAAGCTTGTTTTGCTTTACTTTGAATATTATAAGTAAAAAAATGTTTTTTAAGGAAGAAATGGTGCCGCGTCCATACACAGCACGTGTTATAGGAGTATTTAGAATCTGCTTTGGGCGTGTGGGGTGTTTAATTTAGGTCACAACAAAATGAATGAACGCCATGGTCTCTTAAGTAGTTTCGTTGAATTGCAGCGGTGGCGTAGAGCTAGATCATCCGCCTCACGTGCAGAAGGACCGGTGGTTCGAATCCCTCTGCCGGACAATTCCAACCGGAATTTAAAAAAAAAAATATCCGCGTAATAATGGAATTGCAGAATGGGCCTTGGGGTGCGGCCTGACCCCGCCGACCATTGCCCGTAACGCACTCCCTCACCACAGCAGGATTGGCCACCCTGCTGTAGTAACAGCCACAACCTCCCATGAGTACCCCACGGCCCTCAGTTTCTAATGGCTGCGAAGCCACTGAAGACGGCGGCGCTCAGACCTGTGACGTGGCAAAGGGTGCTAAGCATCCCTGGACCCGAACAGGCCGCCATTAGAATCGGAACCTGGCAACGCTTAACACGAGAACCTTATCTAGCGAAGCAGGACTGGAGGTGATCGAGGAATAAAGGGCATTGAATGGGATGTCATAGGGCTTAGTGAGGTTAAAAGAACAGGTGAAGCCTTTACGGTGCTAAAAATTGAACTCGTCCTATGTTACCGTGGTCTAGTGGACAGAAGGGAATTGGGAGTAGGATTTCTAGTCAATAAATGCATAGCTGGGAACATCGAAGAATACTATAGCGTTAATGAAAAGGTAGCGGGTCTTGTAATTAGAATAATAAGAGGTACAAACTGAAGGTGGTACAGGGCTACGCGCCCACATCCGGCCACGACGACCAGGTAAAGGAACGCTTCAATGACGATGTGGAGCCGAGGAGTTCTATAGGGATATGCAGAGTAACCGGGGCATACAGGATAATGCCGAACGAGAAAGTATTTCAGAAAAGATAGACATCCCACCAGTAACGACAGAAGTAGTAAGGAAGGCTTTGAAAGAAATGAAAGGGGGCAAAGCACCTGGAGAGGATTACAAAACAGCAGACCTCTTGAAGGATGGTGGAGAATTGTACCTCAAAAACTGGCATACCTGTATACGCAATGCTTAATGACTGCAAGGGTACCGGAAAAATGGAACAACGTGAACATCATCCCAATCCATAAGAAAGGCGACATGAAAGACTTGAAAAATTACCGGCCGATCAGCTTACTGTCAGTTGTCTGCAAAGTACTTACCAAGGTAATCGCAAACCGAATTTGTGAAAACTTAGATTTCAGTCAACCTAAAGAACAAGCAGGGTTCAGTAAAGGCCATTTACCAATGTACTATATTCACACGATCAATCAGGTGATAGAGAAGTGTGCTGAGTTTACTGAACCCATATACGTTGCCGTCATAGATTAGAGAAACCATTTGACTCGTTGAAAACCTTAGCACTTATCCAGGCACAACAAAACGAGGGTGTAGATGAGCATTATGTGGAAATAATAGAGGATATCTGCAATGAGTCCACAGCTACCATCATCCTCCATAAGGAGGGCAGTAAAATACCTATAAGGAAGGGCGTCAGACAAGCAGACACAATCTATCCAATGTTATTTACATCATGTTTACAAGAAGTATCTAAAACATTGGATTGGGAGGAGTGGGAGTAAGGGTGAATAGAGAATACCTCAGTAACCACACATTTGCCGATGACGTTGCCTTGTTAATTACTCGGGGGACGAATTGCAAAGCAGGCTTTCCGAACTGCACCAACAGAGTAGAACCGTTGGCTTGAAAATTAATATCCAGAATACAAAAGAAATAATCAACAACCTCCGACCAGCACAGCGGTTTGAGATAGGTGGCGAAGTTGTGGAAGTGGTAGGGAAAGATATCCACTCAGGCCAAGTTGTGACCCCCTAACCCAAGCATGAGGCAGAGGCAATTAAAAGGATAGGAATGGTCTGGAGTGCCTCCGGCAGATATTCTCAGATAATGAATGGCAGCCTACCATTGTCCCTGAAGAATAAAGTGTATGACAGCGGCATCTTTCCGGTACTCACCTACGAGGAAAAAACTTAGGAGCTCACTAAGAGGGTTCAACCTAAATTGAGAACAACTCAGCGGGCAATGGAATGGAAGACGATAGTTATAACATTCAGGGACAAAAAGAGAGCGGAATAGGTCAGGGAACAAACGTGTGTAATTAAGTAATTAAGTAGTAATGAAGAAATGGACGTGGGTGGGGCATGTATTGCGATGGCAAGAAAATTGTTGGTAATTAAGGGTAACACAGTGGATCCCTAGAGAAAGCAAGTGTAGCACGGGGCGGTTGAAAGTTAGATGGGCAGATGAGATGAATAAGTTTGCAGGAATAAGTTGGTCTCAGTTAGCGCAGGACCGGGGTAGTTGGAGATTACTGGGAGAGGCCTTTCTCTGCAGTGGGCATAGATAGGCTGGTGATGCCGATGATGATGATGATCATGACGTTGATATTAGTGTTGTTTTGTAGTTTCGTAACACAAACGGAAATATTTTTTAGAAATAATTTCTTCAAGAGGGTACCATGGAGGGGATTTATTTTAATGTTGCGAGCACTATTTTTTGGGAACAGACAGTCTTAACTAGGCCGCTGCAATGACCTTAAAGCACAATAGAAAACAAAGTAAACGCACGCGTTCTCAGTGACAACAGCAGTGCCAGTCGCCGCAGCCACCAGGACCGCATGTGAGGTGCTGTCTTATGGTCGACCATCGCGAACTGTTATACAGATGGTATAAAATGACACCTATTCGGCTGTCCCATAGGAAGCTACGCAAGACAAATTTGCACAGCGGCTCATTTGTCACTCATTTATGAGCATACCAGAGCATCTGCAGAGGACTGTTTGCTGTATACCAAACAAATCCAAAAAGGAAAACAAAAGGGGTAGTTAAGAAGCAGATAAGGATGCACAACAGCAGAAATACAAAAATACTCTTTGGCTCGAATTTTTCACCCCCCCCCCCCCACTACACCAGGCAATGGCAAAAGCAGCATTACTCAGATGCAAAAGAATAGGTGACACACATGGCGTGGACAAAGCGGCAGCACTTAAAATAACTGCACAACACAGGACACAACCATCATTGCAAAGCTGCTGTCGCTAGCCACCAACTTCGCGATCAAGCAACCACCATGGCAGAATGCTCCGAGACAACTGGCCTCGAAACGACCATAGTCGGGTCTCGTGACGCACTGCTGAATCTGAGCAAGCTTCAAGCCAACCGCACAGAGCACCGCACCTTTTGTCAGAAATCACTAGACAATGTCCGAGTAATAGAGATACACTCCACCTTTCCAACCTTTACATACCTGGACACAGAGGGCTGGTGCCCAAGCTGTCGGCGCAAGCTCTAAGCCAGCTATGCACCGCATTTCCTTCCCCCGAGTTCACGCAGGGACAGAAGAGATTCTGGGACAGCCTCGCCGGCGCTAACACCCGTGCAAAGTATCACTTCTCAGTTGCCGAATACCTGTGCTCCCCCACCAGATACAACTCAAGAATCCAGCTGAACTAGGCGTGTGAAGCCCGTGTCAAGCAAGCCACCACTTATCAAGCAGAAACAATTACTGTACGACGCGTACTTAAATTCTCGAGACTTTTAACAGTAAGTAGGCGAAATTAAAAAAATACTGAAGTATAATGTTTGAAGTGTTTATTGAAAAATTGTCACCGTGTAAACTTTTTGTGCTGAAACCAAACGACAGCTTTTTCCTAACTTCCATTGGAGGTGTCTGGTTTCGTGATTAAGCATTGTCTTTTCTTAAAAATTTGTTTCTCAACCTAAGTGCTGTTTGTGCTCTCAGAAAATTTCGTATTTTGTTACAGTCATTGGTTTCGTTAAAAAATTAAATTTTTGTTTAGGTTCGTTTTAATAGTAAAAACAACTTCGGCCGTTATCTAGGTGAATGCCATGCTATAAATAATTGTAGAGGTACTATTGGGCTTTGCTCAGTAGATTATAAATTGACTAGGGTTCTGCTTATACCATAAATACGCCATTAAACACCGTCTTATTCGTGGTTGCGAAGCGTTGGAACATATTTTAACTGTTTTTTTTTAAATTCTGCTCTCGAGTTGCAGCTGGTATAAAGTTCACAGCAATTGTTAAATTTGTGTCGAGCTCGAGAAACATGTAATATTCAATTCTACCTTAGGATATATAATATATTTTTAATGTTTTCATATTTAGTATGGTGCAATACCACCCACTAACAAATATGCTGACATGAGAAGAACAGGAATTCATTTTCCGTATTTTTGCCCCGCCGACCTTCGCAATACCTGTGTTGGTGTGGTGTTTGTGCTAAAAATGTAAAACTTCATACTATTTTCGTATAGTTGGAGGGACTGGCGACAAGAACGACCACAGAGGTTTTGTCTTCCTGGCAACATTTTTTTGTGATTTTGAGTGGAAAATCAATCAAATCGATGCTCTGATTACGAGTTGGTGTATTAGTGGCCAACACGTGCTATTACAAATTTAGAGTCACATGGGGCGCTTCGAAAAAAAGTTAGGCTTACCGATTGAGGTTTATATGTGTATGCTCAGGAATCATGTTTTAAAATTTCCAGATATTTATGCAACAGAAAGTTAGTGCTATCGCTCTATGTGGTACTTCTTTGCAAGTTTATCAAATGGTTTTGAGCATGCTAGTTATTTATTGCAAAAAATATCTTTGGTCTACGACGTACATGCGCTAAGAACCTCTAAATATGATACTCTAAGTCTGCACTCCGTACTCTTGAAGGTAAGTTGCTCTGAGTACAAAAACAGAAGCGGACAGGGGTGGGGTGGAACGTACAATTTCACAAGGAGACGGCGCCGTTTTGTAGTGAAAGGGCACGTTTTTTCCCTCTGACCGTCACCGTTACCGTAACAAGGGCAACTTACCTACGAGAGCATGTTACGCCAAGTACACCGATATCAAGCTTAACAGAAATGCACTCCGTAGCACCCGCTGGTGTGGGTTAGGAGTGATAGACGCAAAATAGATCAAATACCACAGAGTATTTGCGACAGTCAACCAGACAGCATAGCCGCCAGTGTAAGTAAGAACCCGTGCATTTTAATAACACCGGTTACATTTTTTTTCGGACGCAAGCAGATTGTGTTGTAAGCTTAAAATAAGAATAGGGTAAAATGTCGCCCAGCGCATTCGAAATACAAGAAATGCAAAAACAAAAAAGGTGTCGTTTTGTGCACGTATGCCTATAATATTTCTGGAATAACCTGTAAGTACATAAAATCAACTTACAAAATATTTGAGAACGTTTTGTGGTATATCACAAGGGGAAGACGCAGAACCACAGGAATAGTATCCTTCATACAAGCAGGCATCACCACTTCGACAAGAAAACTGCTCCCATTATCTGGTAATCGCAGGACATAATTATATTTCTGCGAGCAATCAGGAACACTCCCACAAGTTGCCTTCCATTCCTACTTTACAGTACAGTTCCTACACCTTTGGGGAAATAGGTTACAAATAAGAACGCAAAACAAAGGCCCACACAAACCTGGGATCATCTTTTAGTCCCTGATTTGTGCAATATCTTCCTGTCCACCTACTATCTCTGCATCAGCTCTAGGTTTATTAATGTTTTACTGTCAGAAGGGGTTTTTTTGCTTGCTGCTAAGGTACGACTTCCGTGGTGTCCTCTCAACATCTACGTTTTCAGCTTTCTGCATCTCCCAACAGATTATTAATACGTATTTTTTTGAGTACTTTGCAAACCTCGCTTTTTGATATTCTATGAGATAAAGGTACTAGCATCTAACCTTGTATAAACTTACCCTTTTTCTCGCACGTTTACCTTTATCCGTATTCTCTTGTAGGTACGGATGCACAACGCCACTAAGGTTTATTTCTTGCCTTTCTTATCTAACTCACGTCAAAACATTGCAAGCCACAAAAACTAAACAGACAATAATAAAAACTCTAGCGCTATAAAAATATATCTGAAATCACAAACAA
Organism: Haemaphysalis longicornis; assembly: GCA_013339765.2. Lineage (NCBI taxonomy): Eukaryota > Metazoa > Arthropoda > Arachnida > Ixodida > Ixodidae > Haemaphysalis > Haemaphysalis longicornis. Next base: position 99,517,620 of record CM023457.1, on the reverse strand, counting down.
AACCATTGCGAAAAGCATTTCATCCTCCTTGAAAATTAAAACTTCAGCTTTGAATTTATTGTGGCATAAGCACTTCTGTTATGGCATAGCAAATTTTGCAAACGCTACTCATTATTGCTGTAATGTGCTTTCTCATAAAAGACGTAGACAGTCTTTGGTGGCGGGTATTCTCAAATATATTTTACACGACTTGCTCCGCTGGAGAGAAATATGATCGCGCGCCGCTGACACTGTTCTGTTACGGTGGATTTCAAAAACTGCACGCGCTATGCTCGTCTACTTACGCCTTTGTTCTTGTCTTGTTCCGAACTCTTCTACCACCATTTGGCATTGGGGGCATTCTACAGATCAATACACCTTCGTTGTGGTTCTGGTTATACCTACACATTATATTATCAGGTTTATTGTACCTAACCACAATTAGAATCAGGCATAATATATTCGGGGATCCTGGGAGTGGAAATATGGGGCTAAAAAAGGAGTGTATGCGTTGGCAAAGATGTTGACACAACATGGGGAGAAATGCGTTTAAATGGTTTTGCAACCGAAATATAATCTAGTAAGTAAGCGAGGCTGGTGTTGAAAGCAAGTATAGAAACTTATCCGAGAAACTCGGAGTGAAGTAGTGATGTCCGGATTGTGGTGTGTGTGGCGTACAATAACAAGAAATGTATGTGGCCAGTATCTATAAATAAATTTTACATAACATCTTCAACTAGACAGAAACAGGGCAGCTTGTTGCTGCTATTTTCTGATTACCGCTAACCTACTAACAAACACCCTCTGTTCCCATGCTTTACCCGAAAGGTATGTTGGAAGCCGGTTACAGTACCAAAAACAATGACAGCTACGGCTGTGGCCCGGTTTTTCTGGCGCAGTCTGCCACTCTCTAGTGAGTGCACCTATTATGCACTTAGGGGTATATTGAGTTCGAAATAATTTTTTTGCATTCAAAGAACAAAAACGCGACTCATACAAAATTTGTAGCGGGGGCAACCGCGTCATATAAATTTAGTGATCCGAAGCTCTAGTTGCACTCCTCTGGTCATACAAGGCTACAGTTTTCGGGAAATCTTGCTGGCGGGTGCGGAGAGGAATGCATCTAAAGGCTTTAATTTCCCGAGTTTTGTGTTAGCAATGGATTGCCAAGGCATAAGAATCAGAAAATACCCAAAATGAGGCCCCAACTGCGGCAGTCAACATTGTGTGTCTGCCTGGTTTCAATCATTCGTTACCAGAGTATTATGCGCCCGATGATTTTTGGCAAGGTTACGGAACTCAGAACGGCAGAAAATCTATACGAAAATTTTCACTTCCTCAGTACCAGAACAGCAGGAAAGCGTGCGACGTTTCTGGCAGCATTGTGACAAAAATAGTTCAAACGTCACCCTAGGATGAAGTCAACATGGTGGCGTTGGAGTACTGGAAAACCATTCTCGGATTCAGACAGCATTGAGCTTACAAAATTTGGCCGGCTACATTGTGTAGTTTAGGCACACGGAGCCACATTCACGACTCACGAAGCAGGTCTTCGAAGTAATATTAATTAAACCAGTTTGTGTGCGCACACTACTAGAGCGCCACGTGCAGACAAAATTGAAGAAAATATTCTAGAATGTGTGGTGCAATAACCGTTTACGAAATTATATTTATTTATCAAAATAAGGGACAGGCAACAAAACCTCAGGCATAAAAATTGTTTGCACCAATCCGAAGGGAGCTACTTAAGAAGCTCATGTAGGGAACTCAGCGCGTGATTACCGTACTTACCCGTATCTAATGCGCACTTTTTTTCCGGAAAAATAGGCCGAAAAATCGCATGCGCGTTAGAATTGGATACGAAACTGAAACTGCGGAAACAGTAGAAATTTCGGCTTGCACATCACTATCTTAAGATGGCGCCAAAGCTTTTATCAACAATTTTTCGGACGCAGGGAGCTTAGGCGCCTAGGCTTTTCTATCGGCGTTCACAAAAATCGTCAAATCTTTCCACTTGCGCGCTTGATACCAGCAATGGCAGCAGCGGCTCCCACGCGTTCAAAACGAGTGGTCGGCTGAAGCGTGCACCTCTGGAGAAGCTCTCGGGATGGGCTTGCGAGGCGTGGGCCACGATCCCATCGATCATGCTTGAACGTTCATTCAGAAGAGTGGCATCGCGAACGCACTTGACGGCACCAGGGTCGAGTTGTTGTGGTCAGCGGTGAGCGACGAGGAGTGAGATGAGTGAGATTACTTCGGGAAATAAATCGCCCGTTTCTATCGCATTCGTTTGTCTGATTCACAAAGTCCCGTGCGCGTTACAATCGGAGGTGCAAGTTTTTTCGTTTTTTTCCGAGGAAATTCGGGTGCGCGTTAGAATCGGGGGCGCGTTAGAATCGGGTGAATACGGTATCCGGGAAACATTTTAGCTAAATCTTGCATTGAATATTTGTTTTCTGATTCAAAAGAAAACGCCCAAATAATGCTTAACAAGCACTACGTCAAAAACAAGGTTTTAAAATATACTGAATATTAGTGAGACAGATGCCTTGGTCACTGAAAATGCAGAAATTGCCCCTTTACTTAACGTAGGTAGATGCTTGAAGTGGTGGAATAAAATTTGTATTAAAAATTAGTGAGGCGTGATTCAAAGTACCGTAAAAAACTTAGGCATACTCCAAGGGACGGCCGGAGACCACTCAGCAAACCTATTTATATTATTAGCAATATACAACCTCCAATACTATTAATAAATATATGTCCTCAATGGTATCACATGGGAGTACCTATGGCATCGAAACTACGGAACCTAAATACAAACCGCGACAGAATCGTTCGGGAGCTTTATATACAAAAAAATGATTATGATTCGAGTTAAATAGGGAGAGATCATGTAAAAATGCGTGAACGTTATCTCAGTTTAAAACTGTGCAAACATTGGTCGGAGATATACAATTTGAATTTTAAGGTAAAAATTTGATTAATGTATAGACAAATAGGGCAAAACAAAACTTTATGTATCTGCATTTAACGATGTTTCGATTGACCAACATATTTAGATAGCAGCGAATTTGAATACCTCAACTGAAAGGAAACCAGAAATACTAAATTTGGATAGCGTTCCCTAGGAGAACATAAAAGTCAAAGAATAGAGCCCTGCTGCCATTTTGAACCGAAAATTCGCCTGTTCCGTATGACAGTTGACACTGCAGCACAAACAAAATGCCAACATTTCAGAAAATGTATTTGTAAGTGAACTGTACAAATATATTCTTGTGCATATATGGGTCGACGGAGGATATTGTGGAAGATGAAAACTGCTGATGACGCATGCAGGCAAGCTTTCAAAGATTTTATTGAAGTCAATTCTAGTGACAATATCTTTGTAAATGGGAAGACAGTTTCTTGAACCCCTTCAAATTCTTGAAAGCAATGAACTGTAAATGCGACTTTCTCAACCATGTTCCAAAATCATAAATAGCGAGCACGATTTCTTCTATAATGTTTATATTTTTCACACCACAAATAATTCAAAAGGTATTTTTGTCGCTGATAAAAATATGTCTATAAATTGCTTTCAAGTATAAATTGACAGTTGAGAATTTTTCACAGAAGGAAATAATTTGTGCCCAGTGCGTACATAAATATACAATTTTTCCTATTCAAAACATTTGTGTTAAAACTGGAACAGCCCAGCTAGGGGATTTTGTGAACGAAAAAACTCCAAAAACGTATTACATCACAATGCTCCTTAACAAAACACTGCTGCTTAGGGCTTCCACTACGGTTCTCCTATTACTCAAGCCTAAGCTAAAATCTGCCTATATTAATAGTTTGTGGTACCGTGGTCTTATCGCCCGGCCGCGGCTCCCAAGAAAGACACCGAGTCCCCCCAGAAACCACACCTTTAGTCAGCTCTGACCCGAACCCGTCCGGAGATGTCTGATCTTCTCCAAGCCCAGGCACGCACTGCCTCAGTCCATCGTCACGCTCCAGCGCGCACACGCTGCGCGTGCCCCGAACAGCGTCTTTCTCCTCTTCTGCGCTCCGTTCCCACACTCTCGCCCCCTCCAAAAACAAAGTCAAGACTCGTCGGGCATGTCGATGACGTGGTCAGCCGTGAGAGGGCGGCGGAGGAGGTCCGCGCTGTGGTGAAGCAGCAGGGCAAAGGCAGCAGCGACTGAGTCTTCAGTTCAGGGTCCTGCGGAGGCCGACGCTGCAGCAATGGCGGCAGCGATGCAGTCACGGTGCAGAGCACCTGCGAGGTGCGTGGGCACATGGATTTGCGGCACCCGGCAGTAAGGGCAAAGGCGACGGAGCTCCTCTGCCGTATAGATGGATGGAGGTTCCTGGGGATGTCGATCCGAGAGTAAACGGCCCCGGAAAGGCTCTGGGATATCGGCCGCGGGATCGCCACGTTCAGGACGGGGCTGGAGTTCGCAGGAGAGGCGGGACACCCAGCCAACCGAGCGATCTGCCTCCACGACCGTCAAGGTGGCGACGGTGCGAAGTGTTGGAGGGCGGTGACGTGGCGCCCGGGGAAGCCAGGGATGGAAAACGGGCCTGTGCGTACGCAGAATGACCCCATCCCCGAGAGGGCCAGGAAGATTGCGTGGTGGCGGCGGCATCTCTAGAGCGTGCAGAAGAACATACAAACAAAAAATATTGAAAGGGGACAAAAAAGAGGAAGCCAAGCTGGTACTACGGAACAAGTGAACCCTACAATAACCATAAAGGACTGATCAAGGCTTTACAGAAAAGATAGGTCAAGAATAAACAGAGGAGAAAAAGAAAATGTGGATAGTAAAAGAAAAAAAAAACTAATTCTGTTATTTCGCTAGCGCCCATACGCAACGCTAGGCGAAGGCGTCCTCTGAAAAGAGAAACATGATCAGTCCGCGTGGTGCTGTTTAAGGTCAGCTATATTAACCGGGCCTGCATGGTCCTGTTGTTGCGTAAAAGATACGTGATGGAAGACAGCTTCTCGCTTACGGTAAAAGGGCCCTCCCATTTAGGAGCTAGTGACGCGGAAACTTGCGTGAAGCGTCGCTCAGCGGATGAGTGCGCCGGAGAACCATGTCGCCAACCGCAAACTGAACATCTCGACGGCCCCGGTTGTACTGCTCCGCCTGCTGGAGACGAGCAACGTCAAGCTGCTCCCGGGCAGCCTGTATCGCGTCACGCAGGCGCTGGCGGACGGCCACAGCATGGGGCGACAGACCAGAACCCGCCTCCGTTTCTGGAAGTGTCCTGTCAAAAGGAAATGGCATTTCCCGACCGTAGTTAAAATAAGCCGGCGTAAACCCGGTTGAACGATTCACCGTGGTGCGAGTGGCAAATGCAATCTCAGGCAGCTTAGCATCCCAATCCTTGTGTTGCTCCGTATGAGCAATTAGCATCGCCTTGAGGTTGCGATTCACACGCTCAGTTATGTTTGTCTGAGGGTGATAGGTGGTCGTACGTTTGTGTTTCACGCCTACAGCTCGGCAGTTGTCCTCAAACAATTTGCTCGTAAAATACGTAGCATTATCCGTTATGAGCTGTGCGGGGAACCCAAAGCGCGAAAACACTTCCATTAGGCACCTCCATACATTCGGGTATTGACGGTACGTAGCGGAAACAGCTCTACCCACTTCGTGAAATGGTCCGTCACCACAAACAAATAACAATTCCCACGCGGGCTGCGGGGGTAAGGGCCCATGATATCGCAAGCAACGATTTGCCAGGGGCTCTTACTCTCAACAGACTGCATCAATCCGGGCGGGCAACCGACTCGGGGTTTCGCTGTCTGACACACGTGACAGCTCCTGGCGTACCGCAGCACATCCTGCCTCATTCCCGGCCACGTGACAGTCCGACATAACTTCTCATAAGTTTTGTGCCAGAGCTGTGTCCAGCCAGAGCTGAATCATGAAGGTAACAGATGAAAGCCCTCCGAAGCTTACGCGGTACAACAGCGCGGAATGGGGAATTAGCTTCGTCATCGTCCTGCGGGATATACCGTAGCAGGAGACCGTCTTCCGCCAACACATATGTATCAAACTCACCGCTGTTGCTGGTGGGAGCTGCGCCCTGTGCCCCGACGTGCTCAATGATCTTACGGCAGAGTCCGTCGGCACGTTGCGCCGCGAGAAGATCTGCCCTGCTCACCAGCGTACCCCAGCGTGCGTCAGCATCCACTGCAGCCACCAGCGCCGGCGCTTCCGCGTCCGAAGATGGCGGCAGGGGCGCGCGCGATAGCGTGTCAGCGACTTGGTTCTGCGAACCCTTCCTGTGCTGGATAGTAAAATCGTAGCGCTGAAGCGCAAGCACCCAGCGCGCAAGACGACCAGCAGGGTTCTGCAAACGCTGCAGCCACGTTAATGCCATGTGGTCTGTCTGAATGGTGAAAGAGGCACCGTCAAGATACATGTCAAATTTCTTTAGTGCAAACACAATTGCTAGACACTCACGTTCTGTGACCGTGTAATTGCGCTCAGCCGGAGTGAGCGTATGGCTAGCAAATGCGACCGGACGGAGAACGCCCTCAAACTCCTGCATCAGCACTGCGCCCAGTCCATAGTCGCTAGCATCGGTCTGCAAGACAAATTGTTTGTTAAGGTCCGGTATCCTTAACGCCGCTGTTTCCGCGATTGCGCGAGACAGTGCTTCAAAAGCTTGCTGTTCAGCCTCTCCCATTGCCATTTCACGCCTTTCCGTAGTAGCTGGTTTAGCGGACGTGACAGCTCCGCACAATGAGGGATGAAGCTGCGGTAAAAGGCTATCATGCCCAAGAAGCGCTGCAAGCTCTTAACGTCACGCGGGCACGGATACTCTGTAATTGCTTTCAGTTTGGCATCGTTAGGACGAAGCTCTCCCTTGTCCACGACAAAGCCGAGCAAGTCAACTTTGCTTGTCGCGAGTTGGACCTTTTTAGGATTGATGGTGAGACCGGCGCGTTTCATGCGGTCAAGCACATCTCTGAGATGCACGAGATGCTCCTCAAAGGTGCGCGAAAAGACGACGACGTCATCCATATAGGCCATCGCGTACTTATAACGTACATCGTCAAGGACGATGTCCATTAATCTTTGAAACGAGCTCGGGGAGTTCTTCAGCCCAAACGGCATGCGCACAAACTCGAAAAGACCCCTGTAGCATGTGAAAGCTGTTTTAGGAATATCATCAGGGTGCATTTCAATTTGCAAAAAGCCGCGTGAGCAATCTAGAGTGGTAAACACGCGGGCACCACCAAGCGAGGAAATGATGGATTCTACGGCAGGAAAAGGATATGCGTCTCTTACAGTTACGTCGTTGAGACGACGGTAGTCCACGCAGAGACGCACACTGCCGTCTTTTTTTGGCGCCAACACGACTGGAGATGCATGGGCGCTCTGCGACGGCCGCACAACCCCCGTGTTCAGCATCTCGTCAAGGGCGACATCCAGTTTCGCCTTCTTCTGGATGCTGAGCGGCCGTGGATTGCAGCTCCAAGGAGGGGCGTCTCCCGTGTCAATGCGATGTTGAAGGACGGTTGTCCGCCCAGGGGCCTCCGTGAACATTTCAGCAAACGGCTCCAGCACATAGGCGAGCTGCTCCCTCTCATAGTCACTGCAAGGACACTCCTCAAGCAACTGCCTGATTCGCTCAGGCAACACGGATTTCGTTGCGACTGCGGCTGACCTTGGCACGGTACAGATATGCGTTGACGCCACAAAAGGTATCAATTCTGCGTCATTGCCCAATCTGTAACCACCACCCGCCAAGTCAAGCAGTAGGCCCTCGCGAATAATGAAATCCCTGCCCAAAATCATGGGCACCGCCAAGCCCGGGCAGTACGTAAAGCGCTGCCGACACCTTCTGCTTGCGTAAGAAATGCGCAAGCGCACAGCACCACGTGCTTGAACAACAGCACCATTGGCCACTTGCAAACGGGTGCTGCATTTGCGCAACTTGACCCCACGTGCTCGGCAAAGTTCAAACACTGTATCGCCAATTAGCGACAAACTGCCGCCAGTGTCAATCAAGGCGTCAATGTCCGCTCCAACCACGTAAACAGAAACATGCGGTGCTATGGCTGTGCGCGCGCTTCAACACGACAAGCAGAGGGTAAAAAACACAAGTTTTCGCCGTTCGTCATATCCGGAGCCCATAGCGATGCTTTGGTGGCCATTAGCATCGCGGGCCGTACTCGTTTCCCTGATGGCTTTTGATATTTTGGCGACGAGCCATCACCTCAGGACACTCACGACGGAAGTGTCCAGGCTGTCCACATCGGTAACAGCCGCCAGCTTGATTTCCATTGGCACGTAGCCCCGCGAACCTCCCGTCTCGACGACCGACGAGAAGGACCTCTGGAGTTCAGAGGATTTCGTTGCCGACCCCCAAGGGAGAGACTCGGGTCGGGGAGCGGTGAGCCTGCCAGTAAAGAGGGCCTGTTTTCCCAACGCAGGAACCCTGGCTCTAACCGCTGCGGGGAGTTCCCGCCGTGGGCTGCACCATCTAGTGGTCTTCCGCGCTCCAACTGCCTGTCGCCAAGGGCAGAAGGACCTCGTGCGCGGGGGGAATTCAAGCCCGCCGCTGCCGTACGCGGCTGTGGACTTCGCTGTGGCGAAGTCTCAATAGGTGTCTCTCCATGCGCAAGCTGGCTCAAGTGCCTCCCCTACTGGCGGAGGGGGTACATAACTCAGCTCTGATATCAGAGCGTCCTCGATTGCTCGAGCTGATCGCGCCATCTCCTCCAAACTGGAGTAATCACGACCGTGCAGGAAAGGTCGGAAGCGCGGATGGCAACGCCGCAAGACGTGCTTTACCATTTCCGCGTCAGACGCACCCGGGATAGCTCGCTTGAAGAGCTCCTGGATAGCTCGAATGTATTCGAGCAAGCCTTCGCGCGGGTGCTGCGTACGTGCCTCCAGCTCACGGCGGATGCGGTAGTCGTAGTCGGGGGCAAGAACTCCTCGCGGAAGCGTGCCTCGAAGTCGGCCCAGGACGCGAACGGGGTCTGGAGGCGCCACCAACGACCAGCCGACGCCTACAGGGCAACCGGCAGGACACGGGTCAACACGAACTCGTCCGAAGTACCCGACGCCGTCTTGTAACATTGAGATCGCTCAGGAAGTCCGCCACGGATTTGAAGTCGTCATAGCCCATGAACCGTGGCACTGCGAGGCTCGGGTGGAACGCCGGCACGCGCTGCTGTGCCTCGAGGCTCGTGGGCGGCGCATGCCCGGAACCAGCGGGCCCCACCTGCAAATTCTCCAAGCGATTAACAAGATTCTCGCAGAGGCGTGCGATCGGGCCCAGGGTAGCGACGACCTCCGAGGCATCCGATCCAAAGCCAGCACCGTGAGGGTTGGCCGAGAGGCTCCGTCGAGCAGAAGGCGTGGCTTCACCCTGGCGAGGCCTACGCTCCCTGATGGAATCCAGTGCACCACGAAACGAAAAAAAAGCACACAGCGATTACCGCCGCCGCGCTATCACAGGGAAATGCCACTGTTTGCGCGAAAAGCGACACAAAAATCTCGAGGGAATTACCGGGGAATACCCCAGACACCAGCGACGCGACCAGCGAACGCTCTAGAACAAAGAGGAAGAAGACCACAATGTCTTTCCCGAGAACCAACGGCCGCCCCACGTTGGGCGCCAAATGTGGTACCGGGGTCTTAGCGCCCGACCGCGGCTCCCAAGAAAGACACCGAGTCCCCCAGAAACCACACCTTTAGTCAGCTCTGACGCGAACCCGTCCGGAGACGGGTTTATCTTCTCCAAGCCCAGGCACGCACTGCCTCAGTCCCTCGTCACGCTCCAGCGCGCACACGCTGCGCGTGCCCCGAACAGCGTCTTTCTCCTCTTCTGCGCGCCGTTCCCACAAGTTCTTCATAAAAAAATATACATTTGCTAGCATTCGCGAACTTCTTTCAGTGTAATGCGGTATTGTCCAACCTAATTGGGCGCTGAAGATAAATGGTATTTCTATGTTCAGTTATTGCTCAACCTCATCATTCCGCAAATAGATGTATAGCCGAAAGTAGTGCCATCATTTTGCATAGCATACTTTTAGGGAAATTTGTGCCATTTAAAAATACTGGGTATGCCAAGTAACTGGAGATTGTCTCGTTCTCCATGGAACGTTATTCTTTTCAAGTGACAACTTCTGATATAATTTGTGCTAATTAGTCCGAAGATGATGTCTTTTGCTAAGGCACGTAATGGTTTGTGGTTAAAATCCTCACTAGAATATACTTTCAGTTTATTAAAAAAAGAGCAATAGTTTTGGTGCACTGATACGTTTTGTTCAAATAAATAAAAATGCTTCTTGGAATGTACGTTTTGGTGTTTTTTTATTTACGTACATACGACATATTTAAACACAAATTTATGACGCGCAATCAAGAGCTGGAAGGAAGCGCTTGTGGTTGCAAAATTGAACATGAAAAAACTAACTTCGACCAATACAATTCATGAAACAAATTGGTTTTGGGTCCAAAATATGGGCAATTCTCAGGAGCCCACTTTATGGGAGAAGAACCAAATTAACAATATAAATTTTAAGGTTGGAGTCAGTTTTTATTTGGCTCCAGAATAAAGTTGAGCCATTACAATGGTATTTGTATTGCTGTCGTGCTCATATATATAGTTGTTTCGTTTGACGGCCTTTTTTGTATCAAGATAAGAAAGCCATTACTAGGTCAACGAAAATCAGCCTTGTTTTGTAGAAAAAGCTGGGTATTTGAAATACGTAATTCGGCAAACACAACGACTTTAAGTTAAAAGCGGATCCGGCCGTAAAACTGTGGGGTAATCAGAAGATGCCAATTTCCTTCGAAACTTTAATTAGGCCATAATAATCAAGATTTTACAAGAAAAAGAAACTACACTGCAATTTACAAAAGTACAACAGGCTTCTAATCGCGTGGGTTGCATTAGAGAAATATTTTTTGTGGGGTTGAACTAAACAATCCTATGGAGAGTATTCACCCTTAAGAGGAAAAGTAGCACATACGTTATGGTGTCGACTGCAGTGCCACCATGAGCCAAAAAGGTTCAATTGATGTGTGATTAATGTGGGGTTTCAAGCGCCGACGGTACTCAGTCGCTAAGGCGCACCGTAGTGGTAGGTACTTCAATACTTTTGACTACCTGGGGCACGCGCGCTTTAACTCTCCACCTGCACCAGAAAAGGGCATAGAATCGAAAAGGTTCAAATACATCACATTAAAAATTTTCAATTCTCGTATTTCTGATGAAGGCGAAAGATATAAACGTCCGTGTGTACGAGATTTCGGTGGACGTGAAAGATCCTCAGGTGGTCCTAATTATTCCGGAGCCTTCCACTACGGGGTGCCTCATCGCCTGCGTTGCGTCGGCGCGTAAAACCCTACAATGAATCAATCAAATCAAATTGTCAATTGTACAAAAAAGCTGAAAGCAACGTCAAGAATTTGGCTCACACAACAACGAGACACAATTTTCACGAGCGTGATTTCTCGGAGCGATGGTTACAAATACAGAGTATCCCAGTATTTCTGTGCAAGCCAGAAACTTTGAAATATAAGCCTACCGAGGTGTTTGAATTTATTTTTTATTGTTCATAGGCAACCCAGTAGAAAGTCATCAGGTTTACAGAGCAATATCTGTGTCAGAAAAAAACCAGAAGCTTACTTAATTGTACTGATCTTAGGATCAAAATTTCACCATTACGATAAATATGGGGAAAAAAGCGCAAGCTGAGAAAGAGCGTTTTCGGTATTTCCCAGCTGTTGTCTACAAAAAGAATCTTGAACAAGGTGTGGAAAACGTTACATGAATAAAGCGAAAAATCTCCTTGCAGGTTGGTATTTCCTGGACCAGCGACATTTTTGGCAGATGGCCGCCGTTAAACAAAGCAGTGTTTGTGAAGCTATTACAATATTTCCAGCCACTTTTCGAGATGACATGATCACTGCGAGAATAAAAGCCTTGCATAAATATTACTTGCTCATAGCTGTTGATTACTATTTGTTGATTACCATTTGTAATCATTCTGATGCATTACTGATATTTGTATTTCACTGACAAATTCATAACTGCAGGATATGTACACATAACGTTCCCTAAAATTGCTCCACCGAATATTTTTCGAAACACTATACCTTTGTTAGGAAAAAACCCAGTAGGTTATCATTACATGCTGGTATTGGCTGTTATTCGTTTCTAGGGCCAAAAGTAGCATTATGCACGAGCTTTCCAGACTTCACGCTGCAATGGCAGCATGAAAAAACAGCGTGAGCTTTGCACGTGAAAAACCTTTTGCTGGAATCGTGCTATGTTTCTTGCATGGGGAACCAAATAAGAAAAAGCGAAACACAACTATGCAATAACCCTGACCATAAAAGTGTAAACTCAATACCAGGTTCAAGAACCAGGCTCCTTAGCCCTTCGTGTGCTGTTGTGTTTGCGAGCGCATTATTGTTCATTTGTATACGAATCTTCTCTTTCCTCCAGTGACCTACACTTTGAAACAGTGCAACCCACTTATCATTGTGAGCTACTAAGTTTCGACAGATTACCTCGTTGACGTCTCAAAGTGAGGATTTTTGCTTAAAATTAGTTCTCTCTAGTAAGTTCTGTTTTTATTTTAAGGATACAAATACAAAAAAACGCAGCCACACCTCAGCAATATTTTTATGGCTTTTGCTACAACATAAAAACTATATCAAACCTTCGAAAACCCAACATCTCCAAGCAAATAGGGGTGCTCGAATGACATATATTTCCGAATCCCGGTGGCCTTAACCTACACTACCACTCCATGAATAATGTGTGTACGTTTGATTTTCTACCACTTGTTGAGTTGTCATTACCGTAGCCAATTATTCGCGAATTCCAATATTTTTTTTTTCATTTCCTTTTTCTGTTAACATATTAGATCTGTCCGTAGTACCACATATTTCTCGTCGTCTTCAGGTTAATTTGTGCAAGAACACAGCTGATAGTGCAAAAATTTCTGACAAATCACTCTACCATAACCAACAAAAAGCACTTACAATCACGCACTCAAGTACAAAGTATACAATTAAACATACGTAAATTTTTTGTATTAATTTTGTACAGCACCTATTGGGAAATATTGTAGGCGATAAATTAGTATTCCACCTTAATAGCAAGTAAACATACAAAAGCAAGCTCGAAAACTGCAATAGAGGATTGCCTTTTAAGAGGTCACATAATAATAGAAATGAACAACAGCAACAACTTCAAGGACTAGGGTTTTGAAAACCCTTTCAATAGTGGAACAAACAATCGGTGGTGGTGCAACTATATTTGGGAACATTTTCAGATCTTCAATGGTATTAGGAGATAATCAATACTCTATTTGAAAAGTTGTACACTAAAACGGTTTATTTTTTCTAAATTGTATCCTTCCGCCTACACATATTCCTAAATTTTGGGTCTTTTTTTCAATTCCAGGTAATGTTATGCTGATTTTATGGAGAAACTAGGGGCTACAATTTTTTGCGAGCTTTATTATTTACCACCTTAAGATATCTCGCATGACATAGCTTCTTATTGAAAAGTTGAACTTACTCGTGGCATATCTTGCTGCCCGCTTCTGAACCTGTTCCAACTTCCTTCAACAGTGCCGTATGGATTCTCCACACAACAGAAGCGTATACCAAAAAGTGTTGTGTTCGTGAACTACACTGTTTGATGATAATTAAGGGGAATGATTCTAACTTTGTGAAGAAATTAAAAAAGTCGAGACATCCTTGCAGCTTTCGTAGGAATATGATTTGTATTATGTACCCTATATTTCAAGTTGACAAATATATTTCACTTTTTGTGCTCTCCGTTATATCTCATGGTTTAAAGGTAGCTACATTTCAGTGTTTTTGTAATAATTAATGCGACATGGCATGGTTTGAATACGTTCAAGTTAACTTTTAGTGCGCGCACTAATGGGACACCTAAATACATCTGCTTAAAACACATATGAACCATTGACCCTGTTGGCAGGGTTGCACGAGACGCCGCCAGCAACGTTCAGTGTAAAATTTCCCCGGGTATCATTGGGTGAAATTTGTGACAAAAGAACAAACTGCAGCTGCACAAGGACAGATCCCTGGCAATACCAGACCGACCGTCAGCAGTAGATTATGATGGAGCTCGTATATCTGCGTGTTTATCACATGCAGGAGGATGCTGCGTCATCCAACCATCACACCAAAAGGAAGAATAGGTATTCCTAAATTGACACTTTTATCAACAGCACTTTGTGTTGCACTACGTAAAATGCCGTTTTGAAATCTAAAAATACAGCACCTCTCTGTTGGCCCCGGACAAACGAGAAGGAAAATTAGGAATGAACTTGGTTAGTTGTTGCATACACAATAAACCACACTGGAAACCACGCTACCGTGGCAAAACAAGAAATTTGTTTTAAGATACTTTAGAATAGGCGAGAACAAAATATACTCATGAGTGTTAAGGCAAACTGATGTTCAAGATTCTGGTCTGAAGCTGCGTACATGATTCCGAGCCCCAGCTTTGTACATGGATGTGATATCAGCACTTGTCAAATGACTGGGAAGAATTTTAGTTCCGTGTAATACAATGAAAATAAAATTTAAAAAAAAGAGAACCAGCGGGGCTACGCAGCAGTTTAAAAGGTGGTGACCTGTACAATCAGGGCCATGTACAGACAGGGGCGCAGATAACTGAGTAATAAAGTGACACACAGCGGAGCAATTACAATGTCGTTCATGTATTTTAACTGGGGAAGAAGTGAGAGTGAGAAGTAGGAGGTTAAGCGTGAAACAAAGAAACAATTGTTTTAAAGCCCTCGTCTTAGCCAAGTTATCTTAAAGTAAATTTGTCTTATCTATAATAGTAGAAATTGCTATGACGTTTAAAACCGTTCTCGCAAGTATGTATAATTATCTCTATAGGGACCGGGCGGCCGTTGTATGGCACCACCGTCGTTTCAGCGAACAGCTCCGCCCGTGGGGAACCGCTCGTCAGGGAATTCCGGTGGCGGTCAGCGCGGCGTAGTTGTGCATGGTTTTCTGTCGATTTTCTGTGCTGCGGCTTGCAAAGCGTACGTAACCCCACGTGCATTTTTCAGATCGGTAGATCTTGAGCGTGGATGTGACGTTGATGAGGCATGCCATGTGTGTTATTTACGCCCATACTCAGTGCTTACAAATAGCAGACGACGCTCAATGCGCCAAGCTGGAGGTGAAGCTGGAAGTGAAAGTTCGTTGCTTCATGCAATTTTTTCATACCTGCATGCAGTTTCGCGAATCGAGGACTATATTTCCGCTAAATTCTCCCCCAAAGACGGTGTGTGCAACCGATCTAGGAATGCTGCCGCGCTGGCCTTTGGCAGTTGATGACGAAACGGCGTCGACGTCGTGCACAAGCGAAAGACAAAGTTGGTGGGTGTCTTCGAAGATTTACCTGAAAACAGAAATTGTGAAGGACGACCATTTCGTAACTTGATTACCTACGGCTGAAACGTGTTTAATTTCACAGAACTGCTCTTACATACAGTAATCGGGAATCGTTGATAGAATAAATACCGCATGATAGTAGAACGTTACTGCTTCATTGCTTATCGTGGAGAAGCATTGCTTTACAAGAATTGCAATGGTTGCTGACTAGTTGGTAAAGGGTTTTTTAAAAACCTTTTTTTTAAAGGTTTTTTAAAAAAAGGACGCAAGACGTGAGCGTGCCCGAAACCTGTACTCAGCTTAACAACTGAATGCTGCGGTCGGATTACGAGCTGCCACCTACGCCTGAAAAATCATGCACACCTCCGTCTAACGACGGTGATGGTTTATCGCAAAGCTCTATCGTATGGGTTTCCTTAGTTGGCTTCTGGATTTAAACTTTGACTAATTAAGCGTCGAATTTGACCAGCACGCAGTTCGGTCTTTTGATCGCTGCGTCTTTGACTTTGACCATTTCCCATCCGATTTCTCACGAAGAAAGCTTTGTGTTCAACCATCATAATCTATAGACGGAGGGCTAGATGATTTTGCTGTTTTCTTTTGAACTTCCATGCCCCCTCTCCAAATCTAAACTTTTTCCAGCGTGTCGCAAATGTGTCTGGTGGAGGACTCGGGATCATGCACCCATATTTGAGGCAACTAATCGCGCGTTTTTGGTGTCTTCACCAGCCATTACACGATTTTTTTAGGTACTCTGTACATAATACTTAATCATTACAAATCACCGGCTGATGTTAACACTGCCACATTTTTTTAAATATCGGTACCAGCCTTTATTGTACGCAGGTGGTAAAACGGGGAACGGAGGAGGGGTGGTTTGTAGCTTGGGCTGTTGAGTAGGTGAATAACTTTGGCTCTTGATAAATAGACCACCACAAACGTGGGATTTCCACTTCGGCTTTCAGGCTCCCATGCTGTCACAGTGTCGCTCACCAAAACCGAAGGTACAAAGCTCACGGTTACAGAAAGTGTAAACTACCGCAACATTTCTACGGCTACACGGTAATCCATCTCTTATGCAGGTGCCTTTCTATTTAAAGCACACGTATCGAGGTATCCCAGCGCTAAGGCTGGCGTGGAAACCGTAGTCATTGAAACCAGAAAAGATAATTTAAAGTGGTAGAAATGAATTCTAATATTGCTAATAGTTTTATCCGTACTCAGATAGCGCGGAGCCAGGCGCAGAGCGCTGCAAAAAGCGCTCGTGTCATTGTAGCCCTTCCCCAACCTTACAAGCATCCAGTAAGTTTGCGTAGCCCTTAGTGCATTTAAGAATAAAATAATACTAATATTAGTAGTTTTATTCGTACTCAGAACGGGTGGATCCAAGTGCAGATCGCTGCAAAAAGAGCTCATGCCATTGCAGCCGATACCCAACTTTAGATGCGTCCGACAAGTTTACGTAGTCATTACTGCATCTAAGAACCCAACACATCTGTCTAGACTTCGTTTCATCTCACATGTCTGCTCACAACGCCACCAAAACATACAAAGCACCGAAGCAAACACGACAAAAACAACGGGAGGCTGTGTAGTCCAATGTACCGGCTCATTCCACTGAGGAGGGGAGCGCCGAGTGGTGGCGCCACCCGTCCAGCTGCCCGGTCCCTATAACACTCATGTATATTCGCAAAAATAACCTAAAAAACTCATATGAATAAGTATGTCAGTAGGTACTTCGCGTAATTGCATATTCTTTCACTTGAACGTATTTAAAAAAATATATAACTAAGAAAAGCATTAGAAGGTGCGTGGCATACATAGTTCACGAAGGACAGTAATTATAGCAACTGCTATTGATTTCCAAGTGCAAACGAAACGGTTTTACACTTTCGTGTGCATAAACCTAACCTCCTTCATTTCAGCCATTTGGGAGGAGCACAGATTGATCACCAGTATTTAGGAACTCGCCATACCATCCTGTAACCACGAAGGTTGGACTATAAACACTGATTTATTTCGGGTAAATGAGTCCCATGGGCTGTGTTATATGGAGAGTTATATGAGGCGTTGAACCGGCGAGGCTACGGCCCAGATCTTCACGCATTTTCAATTGTTTACGCATGCTGTTTGCTGGATTATCACTTCGACGCAGTCACCCATCGAAAAAGGCGACGAGGGGATCTTCTAAAGCTACTTCAGAAAACAGAAGCTATCAGACAGAGGGACCGCGACATGCCCAGCAGATGATTTCGACCAATGGTCGCTACTAGTATGCGAATAATGGTGTGATCAAGCCGCAGAAATCGTCGACAGCGCAATTTTCGCTTGATGAGGCGGTTCGCGTTTTATTTTTTACTGCTCGTGTTCTGTGGTGACATATATTTGAATCCAGGAAAGGATACACCAACGCTGCAAAATAATTTTAACGGAAACAAGTTATCAAAGCTAAGCTCGACAGCATCGGGACCAATCAGGCAGCTCAAAAAGCCGCCCTTGAGCCATTCTTCAATCGCAGTTCTTCGTTAGACACTAGTGTTACCACTTTTGCTAATCTGGAACCGGCTGTAGCTGAAGTTCAAGTGGCCTGTGATGAGCAGAAACAGCGGGCAGATCGTTCTGGCGAAAGCTGATGACCACAAATATCGGAGAAGGCGTTGCAACCTGATTTATTATGGTGTACCAGAAGGCCTACATCACAGCCACCCGGTCGATGGGCCATAGCATAAGGTTCCTGAATCTTGGTCAGTGTCGCAACAACATATTGTTGACCTATGTACTGGTCAACTTGGTATTACGGCAAAGGCTATACAAAGGGCGCACAAAATAGAAAAGTTTAGGCCTGGTAAAATTCGCCCGCTGATTGCCAACTTGGCGTCCTTAAAAAAACTACATTTTACTGAATTCCAAGAAGTTGAAACGTACTGATATCAGCCTATCTGAAGATTTTTCGCTGGAAGTGTGCAGTAAATGTCGCCACTCTTGGCAGTTTGCAAAACACCGTAGAAATGATGATACCTGGGTTAACTTACCAACAGACGCTCTTAAATTACACAAAGTGAATTATGTCTATGATCACGCCACAAACCCAGTAGTGCAAAGCAATTGACATGCTGAGAGTCTACCTGCTATTATTTTCTTTCCCTTGGTAAATTGCCAGAGTATCATGAATGAAATTTTTAATTGAACAACCTTGTAGACACGACACACCGATCAATAGTTACAGGTACCGAATCATGGCTAGATGAAAATATTGCATGCAGGGAAGTGTTCCCAGAACCCTTTACATGCTTGCCGTCGAACAGATAGGAGCCAACGCGGACTGGGTGTGTTCACCTTACTGGATGAAGGAATTGCATCTTTCGAAATGGATAGCCACAAATCCATCGAGGTGGTGTGGTGCCATCTCTGAGATCGAAATGGTAAAACATTATCTGTGTGTTCTTTTTACTGCCCCCCTTCATCCTCTGCCGATATATTGCAAAAACTAGCCCACAAGATCGAAACCATTGAAACAGACTACGTTGGCATAGCTGCCAAATTTAACCTTCCCGAACTAAACTAGAGACAGAAGACCTCCTTTCCTGGAGTAAGCGGTGCAATAAATAGTTAAATGGTGAATGTCGTTACCCTATTTACACTTACTGAGACAATTATCGAACCAACAGGAGTGAACCATGTTCTTGATTTATTTTTTACAAATGCAGCAGATCTAATGCAGTCCACGCGTGTGATACCGGGAATTAGCAACCACCAAGCGGTTATTTGTGAGGTGAAACTAAATTAATTAAACCGCAGGAATAAGAAAAGACGTGTCTACAATTATAAAAAAGCAAATATTACTGAAATAAATTCCACCATTCCGTCATTCTTTGTAGTTTTTGAAACATTTGCTGAATGTTGTTCTGTAGAGGAGCTTCTGTCAACTTTAAAAAAAAATTCTGTATATTCGCGATCGTTACGTTTCAGATTGGTGGGTAACCAAAAAAAAAATTGGCGTAAACCATTCTTTACAAAAAAAACTGATAGTCATTATGTTGAGAAAAAAAAATTTACCAAAATTTCAAGCAGGCTCCTACATCAGCAAACATACTGATATCGTAAAGAAAATAACAGGGGACATGAAAAGTGAAATAGCGCTTGCCAAACCGGCCTACTTCAGTTTTTTATCTGACAAAATTGAGGAAATTCCTAAGCAGATTTGGAAATACGCAGAAAGAAATTTAAAGGACACAATTTCAATACTTGCTCTTGTAGGCCGAAAGCTTTAACTGGAATTTTAAATCTGTGTTTTCGCCCGTACAGACACTAGAGACAAAATAGTGTATTTAGTAGGCGAGGTGGCTGGCATGAACGAACCTATGTTCAATACAAATGATATATAAGCCTTAGTTCAGCATTTGAACCCTTCTAAAGCTGCAGTACAGGTTGTTTGCCAAATGGTTTATTAAAACTTGTTCACATATACTGTCGAATTCCTTATAACTAACTTTCGAAAAATCACTTGAACAATTCCTACTACCCGAGGACTAGAAATTAGCATCTGTGGTAGCAATGCTCATATCAGAGCCCCGAAACGTCGTCTGCAATTACCGAACAGTTTCAGTGATGAGTGTCTGTTGAAAAATTGTTCAGCACATTCTGTACACCGACATGATTGAACATATCAATGAAGATTCCCACTTGAACACGTACCAACATGTATTCTGTAGAGGCTACTCAACCATTACTCAGAGTTTTCCAATGATGTCGGGAAGGCATTATTATTAGAACTGATGTTGACTGTATTTTTTGTATTTAAAAAAACCTTCGATTTGGTGCCTCACAATTTGCTGGTGGAAAAACTGCATCATTTTTAATATGAATGTTCAATTCATCAACTGGGTTACCGAGTGCCTGTGGTTAAGACGACAGTACGTTCATGTGAACGGTAAAGGGTCTGCTTTTGTAGAGGTGACATGAAGGTTTCCTCAATGATCAGTGTTGGGGCCTTTCCTTTATTTCTTTATGTAAACGACATCAGTGAAGGTGTATCTCTGTGTATGAGAACGTTTGCATATGATGGTATAATTTATAGAGAAATAACCTATCAAAATGATGTCCTTCAAATTCAGACCAATTAAAACAAAATTCATGCATGGTGCAAAAAGTGGGAAATAAATCCGAACCTGGACAAAACTGTGAACTGTGCGTAAATATTTTACTAGAAAAAAAATAACGAGACATGTCTGTTATAATATAATTAATACCCTTTCACCTGTTAAAGAGAGCCACTACTTAGGTGTGTACTTCACACCGTATTTGCGTTGACGTCGGCAGGTAGACTACACTATAGCTCAGGCTAGCCGAGCCCAAGATTCCTGCGTCGAAATGCCCGTAATTTTCAGCAGGCTGTACAAGCAGTGTTGTATAATTCATGTGTTCGCGCAGTGTTGGAATATGTATGCACAGTGTGGAACCCTTCGACTGTGACTGACAAACAAAAACTAGAACGGGTTCAGAACATCGCGGTGCAATGTGTATTAGGCAAACGTGCGAGAAAGAAAAAATAAAGGGCAACATTTTCACAACACACATTACAATTGGAAATATAAGAACACCGACGAAGCAAGCCCTGTCTCATATTATTCCATGAAGTATACTTTCAAAGCGGGTCTTATGCTAAAAGAGTACATTGCTTCACAATATTATGCATCAGCCCGAGTGGACCATGCCTACCAAGCATGACAGTACAAATGCAACACTTTATCATTTTCAAGTTCTTTTTCAAAACTATCAGTAGATGAAATCGGTTATCATCAGCAGTCATGTCATGCATTGGATGCAACAATTTTTGCGATGCTTCGTCCGAAATTGCGTTATCAACAAAAAAAAAGTTGGCTGTGACAGGGTTTGTTTGTGTGTGTGTGTGCGGTTTAAGTATCTTTTTCTCCAGAATGTGCAATGTGAATTTCTTTTGTTCACTTTTGACAGTAGTAAGAGCAGATGGGTTTTCATGCTGTTTTGTGCAAGAAAACGGCGCAGATAAATGCGCAGTTTGCTCTGTTTTCAACGTGTGTGATACCGATTATAACACCCTGTAGTCTTTTCAGTTTTCACAGTGATATATTTTCTCGATTCCAGTTGACTGAATGCCTTCTTTTGTTACAAAGAAATAACTGCTGTATTTTTTATTGTTTTTTTTGTTCGTACTGCCCACTGTAATGCCTTTTGTTGCTCTGGGTTATAAAACAATAAATATTATATAAATAATTAAACACAAACACGGTTACGATTCCTGAAACACTGCAAAATAAAATGCACAAAAATTTAACGTACCTAGGACCTCGCACTCCCCCAGTAGAAAGGATTCATTTTAACACTGCAGCCTCCGGCAAAGGGTTGTACATCTCCTCCCATTATTTCCCTACACGGCGGTTGTATTCCTTGAGCTCATCCAGCCACGTCTAAGCTTACTCTCTACAACAAGCAAGAAATAGAGCTTCGCAATAACAACCCGGTGAACATATCGGTATACCTGTTCTTAAGGAGCAATCTCTTACCACAACGAATTACAAAGTCGAGAACAAATTTTGAAGATGCATGACGACACAGCCCTCTTTCGTCATTCCACCTTTTTTCTGTCAGAAGTTGTTTTTGCCTCTTATAGGATGTTAACAATCTCCACTTGATCCCCTTATTCTCATCACTAAACTAGATTATAAGCGCGTGTTTTCTATCGCATCATTAGAATCTGCTCATTTTCCACATTCTCTAGCTAAAATTTTGCGCTTGACTACACTCGGACCTGTCCAGTACTGAATGTCATTTACAACCTTAACCCGTACACAGTCGATGTCTTATGCTGTGTTATGTTAACTTTGATGCTTCTTAACCTCGCAACAGCTAAACGTTAGGACACTCACGCGAGTAACCGAACATTTTCGCAGTAGTTGTAGGAATTCGATACAACCCAGCACAGGAGCATAAACCGGTGCCAGGAACTTTTTTATGCTTTGTAGAAAAGGTCGACATATTATTTCACCATACGATGCATAAAATAAGGCGATGGAAGATTGTCTTAGTGAGAGCGGAATATATATTTAGGAAGAAGATGATTTCACACGTCGCTACACCACAATCGCTCCAAACGACCTGGCGTAAATTCTTGTGGCCCGGGAGACAAGAAGAGAAGATGTATGTGTTCACGTAAACTTGAGCCTAGAAGTATGAGTGGAAAAGAGAAGACACCGCACTTCTACACTCGCCACCGAAGCTGAGCAGTCGGCACACATGATGGCTAATCGCCATTTGCAGAAAATGGAAGCACGTGCACGGCCTTTCCGACATTCACTGAGTTAACATGGATTCCGCGAGCCGAGCATGTCCACTTAATCAGGAACTAATTTCTTCATAGTTTTTCAGTTTGCCTTTTCGTGCTTTTAAGGCAATCCAACCGACTTAATATATATGTTTATATTTGTACCGCTTCCCAATCCGCCTAAAATAATGGGCAAGAAGATATGCACATGATGAACTGCAATTCCCGGAACCGCGTATTCAAAAAAACTGAATATTTATAAGATTCTGCACTTAAGTGTACTTTTTATGGTCGCTGCGACTCATTTTTAAGTTCAGAGTGACGCGCGCACTAACCTCAGGCCATCGACTTTCATGAAATATTTGTCAACCAGTAGAATTTCAGGGACATAAATGTTGCAAGTGTATAAAAGTAGCGCACTTCACAGCTGAGGTAGTAGTCATGAAATATCTCAACATTCCTGGTTGCATGTTGCATAATGATCATTTATGCAGATGTATACGTATCCAGTTATCCCAATGAGGATCATT
This sequence comes from Haemaphysalis longicornis, assembly GCA_013339765.2. Lineage (NCBI taxonomy): Eukaryota > Metazoa > Arthropoda > Arachnida > Ixodida > Ixodidae > Haemaphysalis > Haemaphysalis longicornis. Next base: position 99,494,398 of record CM023457.1, on the reverse strand, counting down.
TTCCTTCCGTTAACCTGAGAGAGGTGAAAGTTTCTGTATATCACAAAGTTACTTGCTTTGCTGTCATTAGTTTGGATTGCTCTTTTACCTTCGCCTACAAGTACTGACAGTAAAGGCTTAGCGCACGTAACCCATTTTGTATATGTGAGTTCTGAGATCTTAAATTTGCGAGGTGCCCTAAATTTATGGCTGCATAAAGATTTCCGGGCTTCTAGAATGCCTTTCCATACAGCAGATCACACGCCACGTTTCAATTACGGGAAGCCTAGGTAGGCAAATCCACGGGTTGAAACACAAAACAACAATCATCTATATTGAACGTTTTACCTACTATTACTGTAGTGAAGGGTTTAGACTTCCCACATTTCAAACTAGAAGTGTTGTTTTTGCTTACATAGCAAGCAATCCAAAATTGATTGTGACTTTACACTTTGGTGCTTCGTTTTGTTTTGTAAGTTTCCTCTCTTATATTTCATCATACATACAGATATATATATATATATATATATATAAACTATATATATATATATTTATATATATATATATACCATATATATATATATGTGTGTGTGTGTGTGTGCGTGGGCGTATGCATGCTTGTGTATCTGTCGAAAGAGGCTTGACTGGAAAAGTAGAGCGTGCAGCGATAGTCAGCACGGACCTAGCCAAATGGTCGTTGCAACCAATGCGATTGGAGCTCAAGACATACCAGCGTGATGTGCCTGGCGCATTGGTGATAATGTCTAGGGTAGAGGCGGTGCATACGGCTCAAATGAATAGTGTCATCTGCTTTCTTTGTCCAAGCCTGAGACGCAGTCAAGCACTCAACTAGGTCCAGATAAACGAGCAAAATTTTGTCACGTGCTGTTTGAAATTTACGTCAATGATATGATATGTATCTGCTCTTAATTGTCCGCTCTTAAAACTTTGAAAGGCATAACAGCCACCCCTACCCGTAGGAACTATCAATAGAATTGACAAGAATCAATGGGATTGAGAAAAGGGCAATACATGACATGAATAATATATTCCCGTAAGATTTTTTTGTTTAAAGTCCTTCTCGCCAGTGCTATTTGGTGCTTTAACAATGTTTTTACAGTGCCGAATTGCATATGATTGCCCTTTTTTTGACACAGGTGAAAATAATTTAAGATACGTGTCGGGAAAAAAATTCGCCAGTTATCCGGAAGCGGGACTCGAACTCACCACCTCCGCATAACGCGTGCGGTGCACCACCAGTTGGGATATTCCCTGACGGCTTCCCTCTCGACCTTAGGGTTGGGGTTTATATTTAGGACTGCTCACAGGCCGGCAAACTAGCTCCGCCCCTTAACCACCGCGAGAGACGTAGAACGTGCTTTTCCCAGCGGCCACCACGAAGATGTGGTCAGAAAGTCGGGGATAGCCAATGGCATTTCAGACTGCTGCAGCCAGGACCCTCGTAATGCATTTTGCAGTGAATAGACGTACGAAACGAGGGATTCCGTAAAGACACCTATCAAGGTTGCATTCCTTCTTGCCAGTGCTATTTGGTGCTTTGACAATGTTTTTACAGTGCCGATTGGGTATGATTGCCCTTTTCTTTCGAGACATTGCCCTTTTCTTTCGATAAATAATTGAAAAAACAGGACGAGAAAAAATCCGCCAGTTATCCGGAGGCGGGACTCGTACCCACAACCTCCGCATAACACGTGCGGGGCATTACCAGTTGTGTTATTCCCGGACGGCTTCCCTGTCGACTTTAGAGCAGGGGTTTTTATTTAGGACTGCTCACAGGCCGGTCAACCAGCGCCGGCCCTCGGCCACCGCGGGAGACGTACAACGTGCTTTCCCCAGCGGCCGCAACAAGACGTGGTCGGAAAGTCGGGGATATCCAATAGCATTTCACACTGGGGCAGCCAGAACCCTTGTAATGTATTTTGCAGTGCAGAGACGCACGGGACGAGGGATTCCGTAAAGACACATATACAGGTTGCAGTCCTTCTTGCCAGTGCTATTTGTTGCTTTGACAATGTTTTCACAGTTCTGAATTGGATATGATAGCCGTTTTCTTTTGAAACAGGTATAAATAATCGAAAATACAATTCGAGAAAAAATGCGCCCGCTATCCGGAAGCGGGACTCGAGCCCACAACATCCGTATAACGCGTGCGGTACACCACCAATTGTGCTACCCCGCGATGGCTTTCCTCTGGACTTTAGAATGGGGGTTTATATTTAGGACTGCTCACAGGCAGGTCAACTAGCGCATCCCATCGAGCACCACCGCAGACGTAGAACGTGCTTTTCCCAGCGGCCGTAACGAAGACGTGGTCGGAACCCGACCCGAGTAGTCGGACCGGACCCGAGTGCAACCCGTGTAGTATCCAAGCACTGCATTACCCAAAAGATATGAATCTAAACTTATCTTACCGTTTTTTTTTCACTGCACGTTCGTGACAGAACAACCATTATTAAAACAAATTAAATTTTACCAGGGAAATTACGAAATATTACGGCTGAACTACAAGGCTTCAACCTTTTTTTTGAGCAAGGTATCCGTTGCCACTCAGTACAGGAAAACAGGAGCCTGTTTTCAAAAAAACCTAAGAATTAGGCGCCGTATATGTGCATACAGTAAAACCAAAAAAACAATCTTCACGTAGTTTCCTAGCTGAATTGAAAAGAAATACGCAGAAAGAAGCGACTGTTAGGAAAGCACACTCCCAAAATATACGGTCTACTTGGCAAGTTTATCACGGCGCCCTAAAGAAGCTACCGCAAACAATTCGTATTGCAGGCGAAACTTTTGTCATACAGCGTTGTCTAATAAGCTACAAAATATTCCAAAACATGTCTCAAAAGTTATAAACCCATCTCCTGCCACACCGTTCATATTGTTTATTTATAATGAAGTTGAACTCAGTCCTAGGAAGTCAGCTTCAGCACTCCACATGTCCTTCTCAGTTTTCACAAAAGGAACCAGCGTGAACCCCCTCATTTCGTCGGCTCTGGTCATTAGTGAAAAAATGCCCCCCATCATAAAAAACGTGCAGGACTAATCATCCTAATTAATAAAATAAAACTATCACCTTGTTCGGGACCCCAAGAAATCAACTCCAAAATGCTAGAAGAAGCCAGACAACCTATTAGTGAAATTTTCGCTGTGCTATTTTCTCCATCATTATTGTTAGGCTGAATCCCCACAGAAAAGAAGCTCGGAAAGATTGTTTCAACATTTAAAAGCGTTAATGGGTCATCACTGTTTAACTACCACCCAATTTCAATCACATCTATACCATCAATTATACGGGACCATATAATTTTTTTGCACATGAATAATCAACTCAATCGGAATAACAATCTCTCACCGTCACAACATGGTTTTCGAAGAGCTGTCCTGTGAAAAACAGCTTGCCTCATTCCCACTTGATTTTTATGTAAACCATGACAGTAACATCCAAACAGACGTAATTTTCTTCAATTTTGAAAAGCCATTCATCAAGGTACCCCGTCGTCGCATAATGTAGAAACTATCACTGCTCAATGTCCACCCATTGGCACTTAACTGATTCGAAAGCTTCCTTCTTGGACAAAATCAATCTGTCGGAGTCAATAGGAAACAGTCTAACACATAACCGGTTATTTACAGCAGAGATCAGGGTATTGTACTAGTGTTGTCGATGTATTTAGTTTATGGTAATGTACTGCCGTATACAATTTCCAAATTAAGTGTAGGCAAGGCCAAATTATTCTACAAACTGGTCATATTCATATTTTAAATTGGTGTTAACAACTACCAAAGTCCTTCAGCGTATCAACATGCAAGTAATTGCCATTTTTCCTGCGGGCATGCCCAATATTTCACCATTACAACATGGAAGTCTCTTCATTAAAATTCTGAAAAGTGTATAAGTACTTAGACGTCCACATCACCAACTATCTATCTTGGACCATACACGTAAAAAAGTAATCGCCAGCGCCCCCAGATCTCTCGGGTATCTGCAGCAGACGATGAAACTTGGTCCTTTACGCTTAAAACTGTTAGCCTATAAAACGCTTATTTGCCCAAAGCTTAAGTATGCCGCTGTGATACGGGGCCCGCATCAACGTTACGTCATCGACAACATTCATGATATCCAAAATCGCCCTGCAGGATTTGCTTTCTCCGATTTTTTTATTTACTAAGCTTTACACACCTCGAATCACGCTTGTCCTTCTCCTCTCAACAGCCGTCAGAAACTAGCAAGGGTTGCATTATTCCACAAGTTTTCTCCTCATTATCACAAAACTCTTACGTCACACCAAAACCGCATGCCTCCGCTCGCACCAAAACTAACATCAAGTTTTATACCCTCGCCCACACACCAACACATTCGTATACGTATTTTTTGTTCGCTCAGACAACAGTTGGAACAATCTTCGCAATCTCTTGGTACACACCAATGACGCTGACATGTTTAAGTCACTGGTCACGGCGCCCGGAATAGGGTAATGTGCCTAACAAATTTTCTTTTTTTGTTTTTGGTTTTTCTTTCGTTGTTTCACTTTCTGATTTTTGCCGTTTCTTGTATGGATCCCGTTCTTCTTGTCTTCATTGTTCTCAGTGGAAGCATAGTACCGGATAGTTACATACTCCCATTATGTTTTCTTTTCCCTCTTTTTTCTGAACTTATAGCTACATAGCTCGTTGGCATTGTTTTCAGCGAAGTTGTATGTATGCTTGCATCATTGTACTGCTGTGATGCACGCTTCATCAAGCAGTTTAAACACTGATTAAGTCGCAATACAAAGCATGTAGCGTGTTGGCACATGTATTTTTTTGTATGTTTTTTCATTCATTTATTGTTATTTCGGTCTTGTATATAGCTTTATAGCTAGAAACCCCGCCCCCCGTGTATTTTCTACCAGTCTTCGACTTGTACCACCCCACATCCGATGTCTCCTCCTGAGAGGAACTTGAAGTAATAAAATAAATAAAAACACATTAATTATTTGCAAAAAAAATCTTCCGAATATTTTTTTATACATATGGCACATTTTCAGATACTGTTGGAATGTCGGGTGATGTTTGTTACATTACAAAAATTAGAGAGTAAATTAAAATTACGTAAGCGAGTCAGGGAGTAAATTACAAAAAAATAAGTGAGACAGTAAATCATAATTATATGCTTTTTTGTTACAGTTTCTCAATACAAGCTCAATAGTTGTAACAATAATTGGAAGTGACAGCGCGTCGTGTCAAGAGGACACGGTATTATATGAGACACACGAAGAAGTTGGCATATTCAGGGAGCTGCCAAAACTTCGCACAGGGTAATTAAACCAGCTTTCTAAAAATACAGAATGCATAAAGACTTGAAATTTATGGATTCTTTCCAGAAACAAACGACGTGACCTGGTATTCTCATTCATCAATATGAATTCTCCTGGCGGGCCAACACGGTTGCAACTTCGTGAAGGAGGTGAGGTGTACAGCACTACATCTTATTGTGTGTATATATCTCTATATCTATTTTTATGTGTGTATATATGTATATAGATATTTTATATCCTTTTAAAGCCCGCCAAGGCCGTGCAAGAGTGAAATGAGCAAGAAAAAAACTTAGTGTCAAACGTTGACGAACTTGAACAGTCTGTCCTTGAGGAGCAGAGTTACTGGCGTAAAGAGCACACGTTAGAGCTAGAAGCACTCAAACGTTTTCCTGAAATGCATAAGCACGTGTGGCAATAGAGACGGAGCGGGATGGGCACGTTCGAGAGCGTGAAATTATTGAAAAGGAATGTTTGAAGCTGTGGCTCCGGCTCGCCGAATTTTAGGGCCTACTTCAATCAGAGGGCGATTAGTAACCCCAAATGGAACGCAGATGAAGACATCTCCTGTGATTGTTCGCGAGTTCATTGAACCTGATGGGATTGTTGACCATAAAGTGGCTCTGCACGAAATCACTGCTCTGGGACCGCAGCTCAGTTCAAAAAACTTCCCAATCCAAGGCAGGTGGGTCCACAACACCATATTTTCCCCAGAGCCCTCCCAAGGTGTTGAAAAGTAAGTACCCGCTGCAAGAGCTAAGTGGTAACTTCAGTCGGCCAAAGGGGCGACATTCAACAAGAAAGAAAACGATGCCCAGGAAGGCAAGCAGGGCAAAGCGAAAGCCCAAAAGTTGAAAAAAGAAGGCCACGGGCAGGCACAAAATTTTGCCCATCTCGAAAGGGCCTCTTGAATAGTGAAACTGTCCTAGTTTATGGGCATATTCACTCGCGTCACCGTCGATTTGTGTATTCGATTACGATTATAAGGATTGTCTTAGCTTTATATAAGTCTTGCTAACGGAAGCAATGATGTGCTGCCCAAGAATAATCCATTTCCCCGTAACCCTTTTGTCAACGGAGACGCTCTGAATGCATCTGAATTGATACATGCCCGCTTGAAACCGGGCTTCCATTGTGTCAAATCGCGATGCTTCTAGGTAACACAATACAAGCATCGATCATTAGGAAAGACTACAATAGTGCCGCACTCTCTCATAAACCCCGTATCGGTATACATTTATAGGTTTTGTGAACGCGTTGGCTTAGTGCGGGCAAAATATTCCCTTGGGTTCGTTTTTCGTGTAAAATTTCGACTTTGAAAGCTTGACGATTCATTTGACGCGCTTTCAATGAGTCTTTTGACGAATGTTTGACGCAGTTTCAACCTGTAAAAGATTCAGCGCTTCTGCATACTGTGGTAGCATACCTTGTCCTGGAAGCTCTTTTATGTAAATATTTGCTGACATCAGTGGTCTGTTTATTGCATCCACACTTTCAATCTTCTGTCCACCAATTATGATCCTCTTCCCCAAAGTAGCTAGAGGTGATTGAATGTTACGTTAGGTAGGGGGAATTGTTACCACAATTTTTTTTTATTCTCTCGTTTTTAGGTGCTGTGGCAGACGCCCGTGACTGATGTTGGTTTATATTTTGGGAAATTTCGCTGTTTTTGTATAATTCTGTTGACTTATAAAAAAAATTGCGGTTTGTTATTGTTGAGCGCGCAATATTTGGAGCAGGGATTTGGTTTGAATGAGTTTTGTGACAAACAAAAGCGTACAGTTGCAAGGGTCACTCCCGAGGTTAGCGCCAAACTCCCCCGCCTTGAAAGTAAATAGACCGAGCCCCACTCTTCTTTCGGAAGGCGAAGCACTTCCTATACTACACTGTTCCTTTCGTTCAATCCTTGCAGCGCGCTCGAGAGACAGAATTTCTGGGTGGGTATAGTGCAGCGGGAATAGCCTCCTTTGCAATGAAAGACACCCCGCCAAATTTCGAGGATTGTGCCTATAGAGATCAAAGGAGGGGTAAATACTGTCGTCTTGTCTGATGCCCGATTGGGCTTTCACTTCTCGATTCCTCTGTCGCGCATCACCGCGGGTATGGTTGACCTTTCCTAGCCACCGCATTTCTCCCACACTTTGGAATCGATATGCGTTCTCTCCGCGACGTTCTTGCTTGCCTCCGCACATGCTTTTGACCCGTAAGTGGTGTTGCCAAATTTTTTTGCAAACGGCTGAGTGGGAGCAGTCTACGCAAACTTGAGCCTTCCCCTACGCATGCCCAGAATGTGGAGAGAGTGCCCGAGAGGGAGAAATACGGAGGCGTTATAAGGCGAACTTGGCAGTAGAACAGCATTCTTTCATGGTCTCGCTGCTAGGCAGTTCCTCGCGAAACAAGGAGTTTCAACCAGTGAGGCTAGGTTGGGATTACGGAGAGGTAGATTTTAGGACCGCGTCGGAAGAAAGCGTACCGCTCTTTATCGGGCATCTGTACGGCTCCTGTGGCGGAAGTAGAGTCCTAGCCGTCATCGCCCAGGTGGCACAGGTATAAACATAATTTGAGACTCTTCAGTGACAGGAGAGCTCAATTGGGATGGCAGGTGGATGTTTTTATTTTTTTATTATTCATGTTCCCAGTCCTATTATTATATATAAAGTTTTATAGAAATTTTTCACTTCCTTTCGTCAAGTTCAACAGCCTCGAGTTGAGCAATTTTGCCAAAACTAATACTTCAGGACCGTTGCCCCGCTGAACCTCGCGCCAAATATACCACACCTCGGGCGATAGCGGTGCTGATCGACACCGGACTTCCGTTAACAAACGTCACACTTTTACTGCAGTTTTAATACAGTCAATGAAAACAGTCCCACTGCAGCAAAACATTGTCATTCTTCTTGGCGTGCCGTAAAATGGAGTAACGTGCCTGAACAGAGAACTTGAGTGGAATTTTAAACATTGAAAGCTGTTCGCTGGAACCGTACCACTGGTGGATTCCTGCAAAGACTATGCTTTCAAAGCTGGTGGTGTTGGCGCTTTTGATGACGAGGAAGATGGGTGCGGCGAATAAAGTCTGCTGACAGCAACCATGAAAGCGTCTAAGAATTCCGCTAATGCATAAACTGTTAATATTTATAAATAACAATCAGGTGTGGTGTCAGTGATATCGAAACAGAGTGGTTGTCGAGATATGGCACGCCATTGTTGGTTTCTGCAATGTATTCCTGGATACGTATTCAAAACTTCCTACATCGACACAGAGCGCTTGCATTTGATTGAATTCCGGGCGACAATTCGGGGATTTTAGAATATAACGGCACAATTGTGTTTGCTCTGTAAAGAAATAAACTTTTTGTTATCTCAACGTATACAAAGGAGCACCTCCCAGGGAGCAATTTACCAGCTCAAAATTATCTGATTTTATAGAACCCATTTCAGTCTCTATATCAGCCCAGAACAATTGATACAAATAATTGTCAAATTATTTGTCATATTGTCAAATTAAGTTGTGAAAGTGAAAAATAACTATCAGTTGGCGGAAAATAAAACGGTATTGTTTTTCATACTTATCCCTGTTGATTTTAGGCTCGATAAAGTGCTGCTTTTATTTGCACCCCTTCTCAAGCGGCGCCGTGAGGCACATAAATGCTACTTCCCTATGCATTCAAGAGTGTGTGTCAGGCCGATCTTATCTATTCTGTATTTCCAAAATTAGCAGCCGTAACCCGAAATGGGTGTTCCAGGGCACGGTCCAAAATGTTTAAAGGTTTCCCATTTGTTACACGTATAAAAATTAAAACCTACATTTACAGAAACTATTCTCTTCCTCATTGTAAATCAAAGATCTCTTCCCGGGTTTCGAGGAGGTTGCTGATTTCTGGCGTGGTTTGTGGACGTCACCGCACAGCAGCCTTACACAATGTGTGATTTCCTTGATTAATTGGCAATGCTCCTCACGGACAGAAAATACGTTGTTTATAAGGTGCATTGTAGTGGAGGGATGGAGAATAATTTTCAACCCTTGGAATCTTTGTGTATTGAACGCTACAACGCACGGGCGTTCTTGCTATTCGCCTTCATTAGAAGAGCGGCCACAGCAGCCAGAATTAAAAATTTGTGCGTTGCAACCATTTCAGCTGTGATACTGTGAATATTCTGACGTGAAATACATCTGAAAACCACTCTACGATTCCGCTGAGCCCTAAAAACATGCCGGGGTGACAGCCACACAAGGTGAACGTGCTCAGAAGTTGCACCAAGAGTTGTTTGAGCTTTCCTGTTGCCTTGGGGTCGGCACAAAAGCGACAGAAAGATTGAGAACCTGAAAGTCTTGGCATGCAGCTCGTCTATCTGGATGAACTATTTCATACTGACCATTTTAAAAATGCAGGAACAAGGACAAGAATATTGACTCTTTTAGAAGGGCCCTATACCAGTCTGCTTTATTCTATGTATGTCGCCAAGGAAGCTCCCCTTACAACGGTTATCACCTTTTCGTGGGATCCACAAGTTTTCGAGGTCTTTCTCTTTCTTTAAACTCATAAACTGTTCACGCTGCCACGCATTTTCTGACAATGTTCATCTGCATGCTTTCTGATTTTTTTTACTGCACAATTTCATCTGATAAATTGCTAATTATGCGTGTGTTAATCAGATCCTTGTTTTTATTCCTTATAATATTCTTTGAATCTTCCCCCCTGTCTGTTTTCATGTTTCACTAACCCTAACTGCTGAACCAACCACGTGGCTTACTGGCTAATCCATTGTACTTCTGAACAAAGGACAGGTTTTGACCCGGGGCGGTGTGGCTGCTTTTGAGATGCATGCGAAAAGCTGTAACGCTTGTGCGTTGAGATCCCAGTGCCTGTTGTACGTCCGCAGGTTGTCAAAATTAATTGGACTCATCCGCAACGTTACGCTTGCCTGTCCACGTTTTACTTCGTCACGTAATTCGAGATATAGAATAAATGCGTCACTTCGGCAATGCCTAATTCACGCTCCACATTGCAAATACCTTAAGAAACGAGCACAAAAGAAAAAAAAAATATTGCAGGTACAAAAAACACTGAAATCAAAAGCCCTGCTTTCTAGATTGAAGACATAATTTAAAGACTCGTACCAAAACTAACAGTTCTGTGCAAATCACGCCACAATTCTTTTGTCCTTTAGCAACTGAAGACAAAATTGAAAAAATAGTTTACCGAGACAAGGAAAACTCTTGTGGAATTTTCTTGACTTACCCAACTTTAGAGTCAAAGAGTAAGTATATTTAAATTATTATTAGCTGCGTTATAAAATAATTTTCGGGAGATGTTTGCGAAAGTGCGCACACCAATTAACTGAAGGTTCATATTTACCAGTAACGCTTGATTGCATACCCGCATGGGGCATTGTTATTGAGCATGCTTATATTTTAAAGTTTCTTATACTCTAACGGCACATCCCACAGAAACTTATGGGTGGAAAAATTTGACCACTGAGTGGCGCCTGTTTCGGTTCGGTTTCACAGCCCTGAAAAATCGCTGCGAACGCTTCCGAGACTTGATTAGTTTCTGTAGTTCACTGATTTCGCCACCTGGGTGCGAAAACTCGCCCATTAAAAATGGCGCCCCAAGTGGCGCGATTACGCTAGCCGCCTTCAAGATCAAAACTGATAATTTTTCTTGCTATTCTCGTAGTTTCTTCATAACGACGACTTCGAAAAACTCGGTCGGCTAAAAAATACGCCCGTTCCCTTAGTGTACGTTATGTCATCATGCTTTAAAAATGCACCCACACATATGCGTGGGGTGGGCTTTTGTAGGCACAAAAATTTCAGCTGGGCGGTACAGGGTGGCGGGCTCTTGCACTGCAGCGCTCCCAATAAATAATTTTTTCTTGCTTTTTTGGTGCCTTATTTATTCGCGGTTGTGAGGAGGCGCTGCTCACCGGACAGGGGTCGGCAGGTGGAAGCGAGGAAGACGAGGTGTGTGCGAAGGCCGAAGAAGGGCGCGAGAGGGAAAGAGGAGGAGGAAGAAGAGGTGGCGAGCGCTGCAGGCAGGAAGCAGGTGGTTCCAGAAGCTCTCGGCTGGGCGAGAACGCCTAGGGGGTCTTCGTCACGGAGCCGCACATTCCTCCTGGAAGCTCTCAGCTGGGCGTCAACGCCCAGGAGATCTTCAGACCGAGCAACACCTGGTCTCTTCCAGTGAGTCTGTCCACGGAACACCCGGGCCGAATACGAGGTGTTGTTCATCGGGCACAGCACCGGCATCGACAAGGGCAACGAGCCCAGCGCACCGAGCTCTGCGCACCGAGTCAACGCACCGACTTGGACCTAAACGTGAGCGCGAACAATTTGGAGTGGGTCTTCTCGCAGGGGACATTGTGATCGTAGGACTGTTCTAATTAGATTAGCTGGATGTTCATTTGTGCACATTATTTTGAAATTTGTCCCGTCAATATAATTTGGTCCTTGTCCGTAGCCAAATCGTCTCTACTCTTGTCGCCCCGTAAATTTTAACCTCCTCATCCAGAAAAACAACCTGCATCACAAAAATGGCGTCCACGGCAGGATTCTCTGCGTAACTTCCAGAGAGTCGAGGAGGGAATTTTCGCGGCGGATAGGAGAGCACTTGGCGCCGGAATGGACATGGACAAATTGCTCGCAGTGGGAAAAGAGTTAGGCCTGGTGGGCAGTGAGCTGAAGGAATGGGTCGAGAGAGAGATGGAAAAGAAAAGACAGGAAAGACAGGATGCGAGACAAGAAAGAGCGCTCGCGAGACAAGCCGAAATTCGCAGGCTTGAGCTCGAACGCGACGAGCTAGATCGTGAAATCCAGCTGCAAGAGAAGAAGTGCGCGACTCTAGCTTTAGATCTCAAAATTGCAGACAGAGAGCGCCGCGTCTCCGAAAAAGGATGGAAAAAGAGTTTGGAACTCCACGCACGTGCGACAGAGGGCATGCGGGTCAGTGGCAGTGAAGAGGCCTCGTGCGGAAAGGAAGAAAAAAGAACAGATTTCGAACTGCCACACGTACAGATGAAAGACTTGTTCCAGGCACGAAACGGTGCACGTGTTGAGTGTGGCATGGAGGTATCCTTGCAGCGTGCAGGGAAGCTCTTTGGGGTAGATAAAGAGCTTCGAAAAAAAGAGAGGGACTCACTGCACGAGATCGTGGGGCCCGGTAAAAAGCTTTTGCAAGCCCAGAGGGACCAAGCTGTAACAAATTTTTTGGAGCATAAGTGTGCACCCTCCAGCAAGCCTGTGGATAAGAGGGAGGTCAAGCGGTCAAAGCGTCGTGTTGTTGATACAGGCGAGAGTCGACCTGAGTTGAAATGCAGGCCAAATAAGCAATTCGTGCCAATACCGCACAGAAAGGAACAGACATGCAGGCGACGGTTCCAGATAACAGGAAAGAAGAATTGTCCGCACTGTCTGGGAGGTCAGAAAACGCAAACTGGCGAACTACTACCTGAATTGCCCCGCCGCGTGCTAGCTTACAAGTGGGCTCGAAGAATCGCTCGCGCGCGAAAGGTAGTGGACGAGCTAGTAAAGCGCCGGTTTCTAGCGGAACCGTTGAGCCAGGCTTCGTGCCTTAGGTGCTCCAGAAGAGCTCGCTCTCAGAAGAAAAGGGATCGCATCCCTAAGGGTGCGGAGTGGACGCGTCGGAAGAAGGTGAAGATGAAGTGACGTGTGAACAAACGGGACTGAAGACACGATTTCGACATGGCTAGAAATCTCTTGCCTAAACGAGAGGAACAGGTTTGAAAATTATTTTAGGAAGGAAAACTGGTAGATTGTTGCATGTTAGGTTCATAGGTTGTACTCTGTTAACTGTGTGCGGGCTACTCGAGCAACCTTGAACGACGGCCGCCCGTATACAGTGCTGGACGGTTTTGCGCGGTGGTAGTTTAATTATTGTTTGGTATTGTTTAAAACGTCTGTGACTTCTTAGTTTGGTTGGAAGAATTGTGGTAATATTAGTCACTACTTATTTTGGGTGGTTTGTGTAAGCCGTGACTTAGGAGATGCAGTTTGTTGTATTATAAGTACTTGTATTTGAGTTTGATTGTGTGCTGTTTGGATTCATTGTTATGCAGTGTTTTGGAAGTGTTACTATATGACATGAGAGTGTTCTGGTGGTAGTGGTGATACGTGCTGGCTTGCGTGTAAGCTGACTGGACATTCCACTGTGACCATCGACGGACTTTTCACCGGAAGTGTTTTTCCCCCAAAACACTTCTTTCGATGGGGGCAATTGTGAGGAGGCGCTGCTCACCGGACAGGGGTCGGCAGGTGGAAGCGAGGAAGACGAGGTGTGTGCGAAGGCCGAAGAAGGGCGCGAGAGGGAAAGAGGAGGAGGAAGAAGAGGTGGCGAGCGCTGCAGGCAGGAAGCAGGTGGTTCCAGAAGCTCTCGGCTGGGCGAGAACGCCTAGGGGGTCTTCGTCACGGAGCCGCACATTCCTCCTGGAAGCTCTCAGCTGGGCGTCAACGCCCAGGAGATCTTCAGACCGAGCAACACCTGGTCTCTTCCAGTCGAGTCTGTGCACGGAACACCCGGGCCGAATACGAGGTGTTGTTCATCGGGCACAGCACCGGCATCGACAAGGGCAACGAGCCCAGCGCACCGAGCTCTGCGCACCGAGTCAACGCACCGACTTGGACTTAAACGTGAGCGCGAACAATTTGGAGTGGGACTTCTCGCAGGGGACTTCGTTATCATAGGACTGTTGTAATTAGATTAGCTGGATGTTCATTTGTGCACATTATTTTGAAATTTGTCCCGTCAATATAATTTGGTCCTTGTCCGTAGCCAAATCGTCTCTACTCTTGTCGCCCCGTAAATTTTAACCTCCTCATCCAGAAAAACAACCTGCATCACAGCGGTTTTGTGCTGGCTTGTTGGTAATGTTTTCTTGTGCCTTAGCCTTGAACTAGTTCTGTAAATCGTTGGGACCATATTGATATTTTAATTCCTATTATAAGAATTAAAGTTCATTATTATTTATTTTCGCAAAATCATGTTTATAGTGTAAGCACTCCTGACAACAATATAAAACACAAATAATACGTAAAAAGGCAGCTCCTCTGCACCTGATGCCATTTTTAAGGTATACTTACTACACGAAGATCGTACGAATAGAAGCCTAACCCACACATGTTCGTGGGTTTGTTTTCTGTGTCAAATACTCTGAGCTTTAAATTTCGACTTCTCGAAGCATCATTAGGACATGGTATATACACAAAATTGAATTACGTGTGGCCACTTTTTCCAAAAATCTTTTTGTTTGACAGGAAAGGGTGATAGAAATATTGTTTTTGATTATCATAGCATTGGAATAATAACCGATAACTTTATCTTCAAGACTCAGCAAGGTTAGATTTTGAATATTTCAGACAAATATTTTTCGCGCGGTTATAAACACAGTGCTTGATCAACTCCCGCATAAAATACCTGCCTGAGGCACACTAACACACAATTGTTGGTCGAACAAGGTCCAATGCAGATTTTTTTGTTATTCTGAGAGACAATATATGACATTTTTACCACCAACTTGTGGCGCGGCCAATAAATATTTAAGCAAACTGACGATGACAGCACCCAGATTTGATGCAAGGTAAAACGAACCTGTTAGTACAGTAATATTACGTCCTAGACCGCTGAGGCGACAAAAATATGTCGCCTTAGAATAAATATTCATACTCACAAAATATAGAAATAGTTAAGTGTGCAAATGTCTGCACTCAACGAACGCTCATGCCAAGACGCCATTTTGCCGAAAAGAACTAATCAAAACAGGCGTCTCGTGAAAACCAGCATTTTACAGTTGTAAAGTAGGAAAAAAAATTACAACCACCTTGGTGAATTGTACATCCTCTAAACATAAGTACACCAAATATTCTAGGTGAAATTCTTTATTTTATTTTGCCGTCTGACATTCTTCAGGGCGAATATGCAAACCGACGCATGTTTACAATTTTGTAGTAGTTTCTACTAGGGTCTCCTCTTGAAGTGCAGTTTTAGGTGAAACAGTGCCGTTATTGTTTTGTAAAACCCTGACTCAGTGTTTGCACGGAACTTCGAGTTTCGACTACCGCGTCACTCCTTGCCGAACCTTTTCTGTCAACGCACCTGGTTGTTGGTACGCATTCTCAATAGCAGTTCGGCCGACACATGCAATACCCCGGTATACAATACACATTTGGAGTCACGGTAGGCCGTACTATGTTTTGTAAGTTTATAGGCGCTATAATGTATACAACATTCCTAACTTCTGAAATGGTTGTCACCAGCACGGCACACTGCTCTATCATTTTAAAATGAACCTTGAGCACAACAGCAAATCTACATGGTGAAGCCGCCTAATTAGGCTTGTTTGAAGCATGTTGGAAGTTCAAATTAACCTCAATAATAGCTGCTTCTCATTTGACTATTGTGGCTTCGTCGGATGTCAGCGTTTAACGTTCGGGCACATTAGGCTACTAACGAAACTATTTCAGTACACAGCTCTAAGGGCACTAAAAGGCGGCTTTGTTGGTAGAAAGCTTTTTTTTTTTGCTTTTTGTAACTCCGTTGAAAAATATTTGCTTTACTCCCAAGAAGTGACATCTGCAGATGTAATTATTATTCACGCAGACGTTCACCAGAATTCCCCAAGGTGTGTCAGTACTCCCTCAAATCCAGTAAGTCCAGTTACCGAAAGGGTGTGTCTTCTTTTGTTTTTGTGCAGTGCCTTTACCCTTGCTACTCATTTCGCAATTTCTGTCCCGCCAATTTTCCAATGCTGCGGCGTATACCTACAGAACTTCGATTGTTCTAATGAAAGGCTAGTGATGATAATGGTGATTGTTGGTTTTCGCTGACACAAGCCCATCGAAAGGCCACCAGCGCCAAAGGCAGAAAAAAAAACATACTTGCACAATAAAGTTTGCGTAATGAAAAAATAACGTGTTTGGAGCAAAAGTGCGCTTATAATGCAAACGAGACGGGTGGTGTAGCGGCCCACGTTTGGCAGCCAAAGTCATAAAAATAAGAAAGAAATGTAAGTATGGTCGAAACGAGAGAGATCGCAGCGCTGCCAAACGAGCAGAAAAACCAAAGTCCGGCAAAAAGGCACATCAGAGCGAATTTGGGTATTTGCGGCCAAACGGGTGCTATTGTTGCCGAAAAATCAAAAGCAGAACGGGCAACCTACCATCGATGCCGCCACTGCAGAGCCGTAAGTAGAAGTATATAAAATCTTCCCTGTTGACGAAGCCTGGAAAAGCTAATCCCGCCATTCAACGAGGCACAGAACGCACCGAAAACCTACTCGATGCGTTTCGAGTGATTCGGAGTACCACAACATGGGTCTAACGGCCAACTGGTGTGTACTACAGGGTTCTGGTCGTTTGCAAAAGCCGTATCTGTGAGCGAACGCTTGTCTGCGAAAGATTTCGACGCTCAGGCCAAGTTAACCATAGTTTTCTGCACTTACAAATACAGCAATGTGGTATGCAGTAAAAGTTCGCCAAAGCAAGCCTCACAACTCAAAGGCTCCGTGTCAATTCTTTAGCAGTTTACGGGGCTCAGTTGACCATTGGTATCCAAACCTGTGACAGCCAAACCTGCGAGGACTTGTGCGACCAAATAGTCGCCCAACAGTCCCTACAGCAGTGAGATCATGAGCTCTCAATAGCATTAAAAGAGCGAGTATCTAAATACGAGGATATTTTAGAAGTCACAGCCGAATACTACATGGCCGTCAAAGCTCTCTTGAAGCTAGATAAACAAACGGAGGGTAAAAATTACTGGAGCTAAACTGATTTTGCCAACGGTACCTAATCCAGCGGCACCAGGAAGAAGTGTCGTCGCTTGCTCTGCGGGAAGCAGGGCCACAACGCTGCATCCAGCTGGAAGAAAGCAACGTAACCACAATCCGTCTACTGCTAAAAATGCGAACAACACGGACATATAACAGCACGTTGCCCCCTTAAGACAGAGGGCGAAGGCATTGCTTGCGCTTCTTGGCTGTTTCTAACCAACTGTCAACGCGAATGTGTTGCGAGCGATACACTGGCACCATCCTGTCTAGTGCTCACGAGATTGTGAAGACTGAAAGTAGGTGTCTGCCTAGGGGTGGTGAAGGAACAACAGATTTAATAAGGCCGCAGAAAGAAAACTGCCCGATACACAGTGCGCAGAGACGAAAAAACATAGTTTTATATATACTAACTGTAAAGGAATCAAAGAGTCAACTCGGAAAGATAGAAACACCAGTGCAAAGATACACAATGGAAATTACATTGCGACCTTACCCCTAACTCAATACAGCGCTGGATGCATATGATTGCGTAAACCATTCGAGAAGTACCTCAGAGTGCATCTGAAGCAAGAAGCAACATTTGGACTGGTGGTCGCGGTGAAATAACCGTCGCTTGTCGGCCTTACGGCGCAGGAGTATACCCTATGAGTGCAGGAGTTAAGCGTAGATGTAGGGGAGATATTTGGCCTCTCTAGCGCCGAAACGAGTACTCTTGATCCCCTGGGTGGTCGTTCCTGAAGCCTTCCGCGACGTATTGTGTCACGTGCCTTATACGTAATTGTAATATTTGCTACGATCACCTGTTTCCCACGCCTGATACACAGGGGTTTATAGATCTGTCGTAATTTTCGCGATATTCAAAACACAGCTCAGAAGTTTTGTTGAGTCTAATGAATAAGCAAGCAGTAGAACGTCTCCGGCATCTATCTATTACACGTAGTTGCTTGTTTGAAGGTGTTCTTTAAAGTGCTTGTAATGCTTTACCACGTGCTGAAGTAATGTGTGGCTTGGGCAGAGCGTGGCGCATCTTCAAGGCTCTGCATTGCCTACCACCCCCAGCTGGCGCCCGCTGCTCGCCGTCGTCATATCCCTAGGCATCGCAGAAGGGGCCTTGGCTGAGCTGTTCACCGATCAGTTTTCCAGAGCCACTCGAACCCCGCCTCCAGTTTCTGTGGCCTCACCGAACGCGCTGGTCGCCCCGCACGACCAGAGATTGGCGTACCTCTGCTCCACAGACATCACTCTGTGGGAGGTGCAAGCAGACCTGCATCGCTGTCCTAAGCGGCGGAGCGCTCCTGATATGGACAGTGTTTGGTACCCGATACTGCGGAACATGGCAATCACTCAGCTGGAGCCACTTCTGCGCCTGTTCAATCGGGTCGGGCAGACTGGTCTCCTCCCGCCACCCTGGCACTTTGGGCTCATCTCACCAGTTCTCAGGATCTGGAAGCCCCCGATGGAGCCAGAGTCCTACGATCCCATGTGCCAGTCGTCGGTTGCTGGGGAGGTCATGGAGATTGCAGACCTGGCCCGTCTTAAGTGGATCGCAGACCACATTGGCATCTCCCGGGAGCAGCAAAACGACTTCAGCGAGCCCCGCTGCACGGCTGATTCCCTAAGCGACGTCATTTCTGAGATGGAACACCTGCTACGACAAGGAGGTGGCCTTCCTGCTCCGGCAGGACATGCGGT
This sequence comes from Haemaphysalis longicornis, assembly GCA_013339765.2. Classification (NCBI taxonomy): domain Eukaryota; kingdom Metazoa; phylum Arthropoda; class Arachnida; order Ixodida; family Ixodidae; genus Haemaphysalis; species Haemaphysalis longicornis. Next base: position 99,475,634 of record CM023457.1, on the reverse strand, counting down.
CGGCATTTGACACGGTTGGCAACGGGGCCATCCTGGAGGACCTGGACGGCATGAACGTTGTGGGGCACCTCGGAGGCTACATGTGGGCGTGCCTGCGTGACCGGACACTGCGAGTGAAGGTCAGCCGCGCGAGGAGCAGTTCTCGAAACCTCCGCTCCGGTGAACCGCATCGGAGTGGGCTGAGCCCATCCTTTTCAACTTGGTGCTGGCTCCTCTCCCCTACTACATCCCTCCGGGCTTGCGACACCCATTGTAGGTAGCGGCGTACGCTGATGACAGGGTACTCTTGGTACATTGGCCCACCAACGACGGCCACACAGTAAAAGTGTGCCTCCAGGAGGCTCTGGGAGCAGTTGCAGTGTTGCTCGAGAGCTGTAACTGCAGCTCTCGGAGGCCAAAGCGCAGGTCACTATGTTGCCCCAGGGAGGATTTAGGGCTTCACTGGGAACAGCGCCCACTACACGCAACTGACAGCCTCTTTCCTGGCGGCTGACCTTGAAGTACCTGGAGCTGCTCATTGACTGCAGCTCATCTGGGTGGCAGATGTCAAGGCTTTGTGGGCACGCAGCGCGCGGGTGCTCCAAGTGGTACGGCAGCTTCTGGATCGAGGCAATGACTACTCACACGAAGTCGCACAGCACGTGTTCGACTGCATGGCCTCCGCGGCTGTTTTGTGCACGCTTCGACTCGCCTACCTGGGAACTCGATGCTGGCAGAAGCTAGAGATCAATCAGTGCCGCGCTATCCCCCTCTGCCAAGGCCTCGCCTCTCCCATCCCCAGTGGCGGGCACTTACACCGAGGCGGTCACCTGGCCCATTGAGATACGGGCCTTGCAGACGGGGCTGCGGCACATTCAGCGCACGCTGACCGAACGCGACGGGGCGGCGCTCCTGCAGAGGTTCCGTAGCCCGCCCAACCCGCTCACTATCGTCGAGCAGGGAATCGAGATACCGACCCGACACAGCCTGGCGCCGCCAAGAGAAGACACCGAGGAGACCCTGCCGATCACTACGACCCTCTGCTAGACCCGCAACAAGCGGAGCCAACCACTCCAGAACAGCCAAGGCCACCCCAGGTAGCTTCAGGACGAGCTGATCAGCTACGGACAGCTCCGTCATATAGAGCATGTGCGAGGTGGCGGCTGCGTGCGTAGTGCCTGAGCCGGGAGCCAAACGGAGTGGTCGCCTGCTGTTCCCCACTTCCACCACACGGCTGCAGCTGGCAGCGCTGCACCTGGCAACCGACCTCCTCCTCGAGATCGGGCCCCATGAACCACCATTGTGCGGCCATCCTCAGGGACTCCAGAACTGCCTGCTGCTGCTACACGCGTCCCACCAGCACATCAACAGCAGCGGCTACACGGAGTGCTCCCTTCCAGCCAAGCTGGGCACTGGGCACTCCGGAGGCTGCGACTTGCGCTCCACTGGCTGCCGGGCACAGTGCCCTCCGGGGCAACGTGGAGGCCGACGCCCGAGCTAGGGAGGCCCACCAGAAGGTCACCCTAGTTTTCCAAGACGTGACCGCCTTCGAAAAAGCCCGCACCACCATGGCCCTCATGGTGCAGACGATGCAGCCCGATCCTCGGATCGGAGTGGCCTGGCATTGCGAACATTGGGCGCACGCATGAGCAGCGACGCCCGAAGCTGCTTCTCCTCATGCGGATCGACTGCTGCAATGTGGCGAAGCACCGGCATCGCGTGTAGAATTCTTCTCGTTGGTATTTTCCTGGAGACGACAAAAGGGCTTGGTAGTTGCAGTTCGTGGTACCCCTTATTTATCAAATTCTAGAAAAGAGAAACAACGGTGTATTGGCGGTATTTTGTTTCTAATAAATATCACTACGAATGTTTAAGAAATACAGAAAGGAGATGGTGAAATCTAAACCTTAATGTGTATTTTTTACTCTAAGTGCAAAGGGCCTACAAAAGCTGTTATTCAAAATAAAAGAAATTGCTGGAATTGTTGAGGACGACTTTAAAGGAACGGTTATATTTTGATCAAATAATAAAAGTCTAGAAGAAATACATAATCAGTCCTAGCCGCCAGTTCTTGTATTCGACGTACAGACTATGGGCAAGGCTAGTTCGCCAAGCACCCAATGGGAGGCGAACACCAAGTTCAGGACTGGGTGGCATGTTTTCAATGCAGTTTTTGTAGTGCACCAATGATCTCCAGTAATCCAAAAAAGGCCCAACCAAACTGGTGTATAACGCAGCAAGCTTGTGAGGGCGGACCAATAATGTGATGCGATAAGAGTTTGGCAGTATTTATTTTTAGGCAATCACATGTTAGTTATTTGACGTATGCGTATGAATCATAGTCTATCCTCAGTACTGTAAATTAAAACTCTTGTTAATTTTCAAAAAGGAAACTGTTTTACCCCAGGATACTCAAGATTGCACCGGCGTCGTATCCAAAACGAAAATGAGATCGCCAGAAACATGTTTACTGGCGTGGCTGCGCCCGCATTCGAGCCACACACACACTTGCCACCATAGGAGGTACCCTACGTCATACCCACTGTACTATTGTTTGAAGCACAAGTGTGTTTAGGAATGCGTCTTATTTTTTTCCCGTTGCCTTCTTCTGCATTGGGACGGTGCTTTGTCTAGGACAGCCGATGTGAAGTACTTCATTATGACGCGAATGAGAGCCGACAGTTGGCGCCTCGATGCCGGCGCCTTCGTCTACGCGGGACGACGGTGAATTGAGGCACCCTCCTCCACCTACTAATTTGTCTTTCGTCTTGGCTTTGTTAGTACGGTTTTCAAGGAGCTGTGGTTTGAGTAGGATTTATGCAATGTTCTGGCGCGTGTTATCTACTGGCTAATGTTGATGTATCTAACGGTGCCATACCGACGTAATTTAAATAGCGATGTACAAGTTATTATAAATGCACAATAACCATTAAATGCTTTTGTGAAGGCACATTTCACTTTGTTGTTTTATCGATTCCTGTGGAAGAACAATCAACCACATGGTTTCCCGAAAATGACATGCCAATAAAGAAGATACGATAGACTGACTGTGTGCAGCTGCTCCTAGATACCTCAACAGAAGAACTTTTTCTAGATTGACTTTACATATTTCTTCAACTTGTTTATCCCGCTAGTCGGTTCATAACAATCTGAACTAGGCTTTTGCCATATACATGGACACAATTTTTTGCATATTAGAATATCGTCCTAATACATTCGTTAAAAGACTGGTGGACGTAGCGCGTTCCAAAAGTTTAGAGTAACTACGAAAACTAGAGTTCAAACTGCGTCCTTCCAGCACGCCGTTCATTTGTGCTCAACAACTCTAATAATACACCGCAATATTACCGCGAAATGCACCTCTTAACACGAAGCTTGAAGTCTGTTGGACGTGTTACGTTCCTTCGAAGGAATTTAGAATACGAGAAGGCCGTACCCGAAGTGGCATATTTAAAATAGGCTCTCACTCCGCGAGGAGATTATTCCTGGATCAGAAAGCAATGATACCTGACTGGTAGCTCACGAAGTGCATTCTAGGAACTCATAAACATATGTTATACACAATAGCTTCAGAAGCATGCGCAGTCAGCTTGGCAGTACCATCATGGGACAGCTTTCCTAGGAAGATGCATCCTTCCCCTTCTTGAGAAAACGTGTACCGATAGCGTCCTTAACGGCACCGAAACTCATTTTCAAAAGCGCTTATTCAGTAGACCAAACTGCTGGGCAAGTTGGTGCTTATTGCTGAAACTTAGAGCGCAATTCAACAAGGACGACACAAAGACGAGAAACACAAGCGCTCACTCGCAACTAGTTTTATTGGAGGCATAACCTCATATAAATACACTGTAGCCGCCACTTCGTCATCGAGAGCAAGAGCCCGCCATCATCATCATTGGCCGCGGTCTCCATGGTCAGCAGCGCGTGGTCTCGACACACACGACTAGCCAAGCGCCAGAGAACAGCAAGGCTACTGCGCTGCTCACACGCATTCCACAGGGGCTCTACAATATTTGGTGACCCAGACGCCGGCAGTATGGAGCTCCATTACGCTTGCCCGCTGCCGCCCTACCCGGCCTTCGAGCGCTGCTACCCATGAGCTTGGCTCCTCAAAATGGAAGCGCAGTTCATCATCCGCCGCATCGACTCACGGACCGAGCGCTACCGCATCGCCACGGACCTGCTTCCGGCCGACCTACGCTGTGAGCCGCTAAAACACGTTGATCGGCCCAACGACACGATACAGGCACATGTAATGGTGCGCCTCGGCTCGAGTCTTTCCCGCCACAAGGACGCTGCATCCTCCCCTTAACGGTTACCTCGCGCGACGTACCGCAAGATGGAATGGGAACCGTTCTGACCGGCTTGCAGCCTCCCTAGCACCCTAAAGGTGACTCTCCGACCCAAGAGCGAAGAGACGTTCTACCACCACCCGGCTTCGCTGAACGTCATTCTACGGGCCACTCCAAGCCGGCTGCGCCCAGCCACTCCAGTCAAACTGCGTCCACCATGGCACTCAGTGAACGGGCCTTGCCACCCCGCCCACCCTTCTACCCTAAGAACCCCGAGGTGTGGCTTAGTCAGATGGAGTGCTTTTTCAACCTGTACCACGTCACAGCCCAGGAGGACCATTACTCACTGTTGTACGAGCTCCTTCCATCAAGCTAGCCTCCAGCTTGCCGGAGCCTGGAACCCAGCCCTAAGACGAGCTCAGGACCGTCCTCCTGACGCGCTGCGGTCGGCACGTCAAACCACCCACGCCAGCCGCCCTGTCTTGCACCACCCCGGTCGGGAACCTTGTTCCTAGCACCATCATGGTGGCGTCGGCGATACCATCCCGGGATAACACTACTACTTTGACCACGCTAAGTCCAGCGGACGGCGGCTTAGCGACAACGACGAATAACTGCACCTCACACCTCAGCAGTCTGTTGCCCACTGTATCCAGGCCGCCTCCTTGCTGTGCGCAAACACCGGGCTGGCGCCTAAACACACCGCTGCTACCACCCTTCAAACAAACGGCATCCGTGGACATTAGCGCAGTTTATGCACCCACTACGCCGTGTTCATCTTCACAACAGGAGATGCTAGTTCAAGACGCTGCTTCACGACGCACCTCTAGCATAAGTGATGTGGCTGACGCGTCCACTAACCCTCCCCTGCAGTCACCGAGAAGCACGCACGAGATGCACACTGCGTTGCTCGTAACCGACCACGTGGAACGGGCATCCTCCGACAAGCTCTTACTGCGCCGTACTACCTTCTGTTACCAGAACACCAACGAGAAGGATGGTGTAACCGGCAACCCTATAGTCCACTTTATGAACCCCAGCCAGAAGAATCTAAGGCGCAGCTTTGCCTTGCCAAGCAACGTTAAGTGGCCGCCGAGCTTGTGAGACACAAATCCCGCACGTCCACAGGGTCAGCCACAAGATCCATCTGACGAAAACTCTCCGGTGTTGAAGCAGCCCCCACCAGCACTCATGTGCGCCGTTGTGCGTGAACATCGCCGCCGACGCCGCAAGCGCCCCACCCCGAAGGCGGTCTTCTGTGCTGGTAACACAGCAGGAATTTCACGCTGACCGCCTGCTTCGGCTCTGCCAGCGCCGGAGGCGCGTGCTCTAGATCCGTCATGGTTTTCCGGCTCATCACAACCTGCTTTCGACTTCCGCAACACGGAAACGCCGCAGTCACTCTCGGCGTCACCTACTGGTTCCGCGTCAAGCAGGCGAACCGACACTGCGTCTGACGCCATTTCCTCCTCTCCAACTTCAACGCTGCTGCTTTATTCAACGCCGTCGTGCTGTTTTTACACCGGCACACTCACGATGTGGAACGCTGCTCTTCCAGCGGCCGCCGTTCCACACCCGTCCCATCAACTGCGTGAATGTGGACACCCGCGACAGCCTGACATCAAACAAGCCGATTCATGCTCAAGCTCGACCGGTTCTCCACTCCCAGCCCACACCGCCGGAATTTACAGTGCCCTCCGAAAGCCCTTAAGCTGACTACGTGGACTGTTCAAGGACCTTGACCATAGACACAGCTCCTACATTTACTTATGCAGCCTTCTTTCATGCTCGTGCTACCCTGTGTCTAGCTTGTTGATCATGTTCTTGTTTGCTTGTGCCACATTCCGCGGTAGGGGGGGAACCCTGTAGCGGCCACTTCGTCATCGAGAGCAAGAGCCCGTCATCATCATCATTGGCCGCTGCCCCCATGGTCAGCAGCGCGTGGCCTCTACACACACGACGAGCCACGCGCCAGAAAGCACCAAGGCTACTGCGCTGCTCGCACGCATGCCACAGGTGCTCCCCGACTCGCGGACTGCTGCTGCCATCGAATCCTCCTCTGTAAATAAATGTAGGGTCAGCCACACGACTTCATCGGTGCCCTACTACACAAACTTCTCGGAGCAAGCGCACAAGAACACTAAAAAAACACTGCTGAAATAACTGCCATCTCGAGGGCAGCTTAAAAATTACGCCCACCTCCCCTCGCGGGAACCCTGGTGTGATGTGACGCTGAGGGGAGTTCAAGCACAAACGGAGAGCAACCGTCGACCGAAAGGCCGCCGGAGAGCGGCACACCGGTTATATGCGCAGTGCGCCCGAAGAAGTGGAGACCGCGGAGAGAGAGGGTACTGCACATGCGCACCACCGCGCGTAGCGCCGCCCATCGGCGGAGTGAGAGCGCGGTAGGCCGCGCACCCTCTCACCTGGGCACGCGAAGGGCGCCAGTTCGTCTGCACGGCTTTGACGCAACACAATCCAACATATTTCACTTTAATCCAATCCAAATCCAATCCAATCCAATCCTTGCCAAGTCAAGCCAAGCACACCCTAGCCAAGCCTACCGAAGCCAAGCCAAGCCAAGCCAAGCCAATCGAATCCAATCCAACGCCCCTCGCGAGAGAGTGTTCGCTATCGGAGAGGAGAGCGGGAAAGTGGCTGCGGACAACAACGGACGCACGCGGACAACAACGGACGAGCGCAGGAAGGACATGACCGCCGACAAGAGATGCTCTGAGCGTCGCATCTAAAAAAATATTCAATTCCCTCGCACGCACTAACACCGACGTCTCAGTGACGCAGTGCTCCCCTTTCTTCTTGATTTGAAATTCTTTAAAAGCTTCATGGCCATTGCATTTTCACTTCTACATAGAATAGTAGTCTTCTCTAAGAAACGTCTGCGGTCCCGTATTTTGGTCTAGTGACGAATTGAGGACGCGTGCCCTATAATTGTAACATCTAACCTGTCCGATATTGGCCTAACCGCATGAAATCGGTATTTCGTACACCACTGCAATATCACGCGGAACAAATCGCATCGCGTGCTTCTTTTTGCACTTCTTTTCTTTTTTGATTTGCCAGAAATTGGCATACACAGGCGACCAGGTGTATGTGGTTTGAGTGACCAGGTTTATGTGGCTGATATACAGAGCCTCCATGTTGGTCCTTATTAGGTGATAATATGGTAATACACAAGGCTAGCATATACATTAGGGCATATTGAAAAAATTTTTGTGCGCTGCAACAATTACAGCGGCGGTAGTGAATACGGCAAATCACAGAATAACAATTATTGGGCATCCATATTACCCCCCAAAAATTGTAGGAAACCACCGTTCCTTGCATTAGTACCATGCAATCATGCTTGAATTTTGTTTTGCCATTTGGGTTCGTTTCTTGGCGTTACAATGTATTCCGGTGATCTTAGTGTTTCGTCTGCAGATTTCACCTAGATTTTAATAAGGCTCCTGCAGTTGTGATGGACTACGTTTTCCAATTTTATATACGAGAGCCTTCAATGGGCGTACTGATGTTGGGGCGGTCAAAGCGAAATATTGTTAGAGAAGATTTTTTGGTGTTACCTTTTGACTTGGTCACCGCGTCGCGTTCTTGGCACTGTGGTGACGTCAGGTACACCCCGACGTTGTTCATGTCGTGGTGCGATGTCATCTGTGCCATAGAAGAATTACGAACCCGGGAACAACACCTTTTAGGGCGTAATCCTATGAATTGTGTGGTCCGGATCACAACGCAATCAAAAATCTGACAGTGTGTGCGGATAATTTGAAAAATCCACAACCTTAAGTTAACCGAGGTAAATGTTTCGTCCGTGTTTTGATAAACGCAGCACAGAAAAATTGTTGAACGCTTTACCTTTATAGAGGCAAGGCTGAATTACCTTGCTCTAGACTAGGTGCGAAAGATGTTTTGATGTCCCTTCCTCAAACAACACTCTGCTGAGGAAGGTTGCATATTTGAGTGAACCGCAGGCATATCCGTCGGGGTTTGGTAAATTGCATTAACCATTCGCCAAGTGATATTTAGGTCATCGAGAGAAAAACCACAGGTAAGTTGAGCATTTGAATCCTCGAAACAAAGACCCCCTTTTTAGCTGGATGGTGCAAGGCAGGTTGCACAACGTCAATTCTATCACTTTGATATAATTTAGATCATGCGGTGTTATCAACCCGGTTTTTCGTTGATGTAGCTCATTCGCAGCTACCTTAAAGAAAGGTGATCGCAGGTTGAGGAGTCAGTATTTTTTGGTGATCACCGGGAATTACCCCTTCTGGAATGACGCTTTCTTTTCCTGTTCTCTCAGTTTCCCAGAGTTTCTGCTCCTTATGGCGCTGTGCTTCTGCTGCTTACAAGGAGGGCGGGTGAGATTTCGGCACAAGGTGAAGGATGCAGCTCGGCCGCCGTGATGCCTCGGCAGACTTTCAGATTGCGGGCGGTGCAACCTTCCGATAGCGCCGTTGTGTTTTACCTAACCCTACACGACGCCGCAGAAACTGCATTGGACCCAGCCTCCTGCAAAAGCGTGTTTTGGTGGCAGAAACACCCTTGAAACTTGCGTATACTACTGTTACCGGCATGCGCTGCTTTAGGAAGTCCCTTTGGTAATCGGTAGATACACTAAGAGGGAAACATTTTTATGTATGATTACTATCTCTTTACCATCTCTTGGTGCATTCCCGATTAGTTACCATTTTGCTAATCAGGAACTATTGCAATCACAATAACGCGCTGAATATTACCACACTAACGTACATTTCAACCTAGGCATGCGATGGTAAAAGCGAAAACGGTGGGAACGGACTACCGGTGGCCTGGAGTAGTGTTGACATGATGATGAGAACCACCGGGCACAAGTTACTTCCAGTTTTGTCAAGATTTGTAGACCAGGCGCAGGTTTGAAACAATATCATCATCGTATGTCTGTCCTCGTTAACCCTCAGTACTAGGGCAAGTAAAAATTTTGGTATTTATTTCAAGTGGCGGGCGCATACACTGGATCAACACGTGGGTGACACATCAATCAGGAACGACACAAGGCACGGATCCCACTGAATGTCTTGTATATTGATTGCACAATGCAATTACACCTTACGGAGCGTTCGACTGCTCATTTTTATTGATTATACACGTCCCTTTACGATGAAAATAGAGAGCACAGTTACTTCGCCAGAGCTGGAGATAGTTCTGGGCTTCTCATTGTACAATGTTTTTCGGGTGGTAGATGTGCGTGGAACAAATGCGTGAAACACTTATTCAATTGCAAGAAAAAAAACATCTATTCCTGCATTACATGCAAGTTTGGCGATCGTCAGCAAAGCTCATAAATGCAAGCAACAGGGTAGACGCCGTAAGTGCTCCTACTGCAACTCTCGCAAAAGACTTATGGTCCAGGTTTACAATGCAAGCATATTCAGTTGGACGGGCAGAGGCGTGGTGGGGGCGTGAGTTGGAGGCACAAGGAGTTCATACTAGGTTGTAAGGCCCGTTGCGGAATCGATGATAGCCGCATTCTCCTACAAGAATCTCGGCTTGGGCTGACATCGAAAGGGCTTTTCAGCAAAATGAATACACAACAATGCTCTAGCGGCAAGCCATAGTGACACAACGTGTACACAAGACAGCCACGGCCCCTGTACTGCTGTGATTAGGTTATTCCTTGGAGTGGTGTGCCTTCAAAAATATTTTTTTCGGCTGTACAGTAGACAAGTTTTTTTTTTTTCCAAATTTAGCACAGGTATCAAAGAAGACGCAAACAGGCACGAGTTTCATTTTATGTCGAGTAAAATGTCCCTGTACGCATTGTTTTTCCTGTGGTCACGAATACCTGTATCACTAAAAATGGCGGCTACGCGATATTCTTAGGTGTACCGGCCATTGTTGGCATGCGAACAGGTTTGTGGTGTTACGGACAGCGAGACGTGCGGTGGCGAAGTTGTGGTGAGTAGAAAACATCCGATGGCGTAGAAACGCCATAATGTACATTCTATTGCAGGTCTTTAGTAGCAATATGCCACAGCTTATGATTGAAAGGAGTTTGTGCAGAAAATTGCTTGCAGCATCGCCAACAAAATTCCAAGTGAAGCACGCACCACTACATGAAATTTTGATTCGAGAACCAAAAATTGTAAATGGGGTGTCATGCCCTACGTTCACATCGTAAGCTACAACCTAAACATTACATTTGACCAATAAAGAGTGAACCTGCTTTTGATTTAGAAAAAAATTAGTAGGACTGTGTTGAAATATCTACTTTGAAAAAAATTGTATACACGGTGTGATGAAGCAGGAGTCTGTGTTGTGAAATTCGATTTTGCTATTTAAAAGATCCCCTGTCTTGTGAAATATTGTGTGCCCGTATAACAGGACCTATTGAAAACGACCGCATAATAGAACACTCATACTCTCTCAAAACAGGAACGCCATACAAGTCGGCTCTTTTTTGTAAAAACACGTGCCCACCGCAATTTGAGGAGTGCAGTCTAAGAAAGAAAGTTATAAGGTTAAACGAACACGTAAATTCTGTAAGGGTTTCATCATACACAACCAAGGGTAGTATCATATAAACACGCCCTTTGGGCACTGCCAGTAAGAGAGCAAGCTTATTCGGTGAGGTAGGGCAAATCCTTCTCAGAGCAATAATTTAATGTATCGAAAAGGGTCACATCTCTCCTCCCTCTCGACACCATCTCGATGACGCAACACCACAGAAGAAATGGAAATAACCATCACCTCTATCACTGGCTCCGAATACCATGCAATTATCACAGACTCCCTGCATGCCTGCCGTAACATTCACCATGGACGCATCTTTCTTCCTGGCTTACGTATACTCACCTCACTAGATACCCCCCGGATCGAGTCATCATCTGCGATCTGGAACTCGTCTCTCGGGTGAATTAAGGTGGGTGACGTCGCTGCCAAAGCCCTTCCACATTGCGAATTTCAGCGTCCTTCTCCTCTCTTCAATCATGCCACCATGAAATCCACCACAAATATCGCCACCTTCACCTCAGTTTGCCTTAACCTCACCCGCTCGTAACCAAAGAGAAGCAGTAATCTGGCGTCGATTACAAACAGTTATTGCAACGCCCTCATGCTCCACCCAGTAGGCCCTTACTTGTGAATTCTACCCCCTCTTATCACTACCTAGCCCAAGGTGTGGCCGTTAGAATGCACCTCTTCGTTCAGTCCCAAACCCAGCCCTTACCTGGAGCAGTGGAATACTGACCAGCTCTCGTCACGCTGATCAGATTTTTCTGGTCTCGTGTGATAGTGCTTGAGCCGACGGCCATGGTACCTGGACTGAGGCGAGCCCACCCAAACTATTGACAGATCAACGACCAATGTGCGCTGTTTTAGGCGTGAATTCGTCCTCTTTCTCACCATTTAATAAAGGGGCCATTGCTAATTACATTTCTGGTTTTTTTAGTTTGTTTTACGTTGGCCAAATTTTTTCAGTCCGAGCATACGTATTTTACTTGCTTACGTATTCCTTCTGTGTTAGTGAAACATGTAAAAAAATATCAAAATTGAGTCTTTACTACATGCTTTGAATAGTACAGTTGCTTCAAGCAGCTTAACAAGCTCTGCCTTCTTGGGTAGAACAGCAAAATAGCAGCACATCAATATTAAGATTCTCCGAGAGCAAGCGAATAAGGACCATGGCTTTTTCAGTAGTAAACTTAGGTGAACGAATAAAAGCATTACGGAATGGTTGTTCAAAACTTTGCAAACGAAGTTTACAAAATAAACAAACTAAAAGAACCAGTTTACATACAACAGCAAAGCCACAACGTTTACTAGGACGCATTGTCATTAGCAATGCCATTTTAAACAAGACAGACCCGCCGCCGTGACTGAGCGTCTAAGCCATTGCGCTGCTGAGCACGAGGTCACCGGTTCGATTCTCTGCCGCGGCGGTCACATTTTCATGGGGGCGAAAAGCAAATTGCCCGATTGGACGAGATTTCGGCGCACGTTAAAGATCCCCACGTGGTCAAAATTAATCCGAAGCCCTCCAATACGGCGCGCCTCATCGCCTGCGTTGCGTCGGCGCGTTAAACCATACAATCAATCAATGAATCAATCAATCAATGGAACAAGACAGAACAATTCCACACAACAAGGCGAACGATAAGTTCAGACTAACAAATCAGACATATAAATTGCATATGAATTAAAAATGCAAATCACAAGAATTACAAGAGTATTTCATAGATTTTCTTAATTACCCATATCAAATTTGTACCTTTTTTAGATATCAAACTTTTCAGTATTGCTGTTCGTAACAATTTTTCTCCGTAATTTGTTGAATAAAACTAGCCTTCCAATTCTCTGCCTCTCGTGATATGTATGATTGTTTATTTATTTCCAAGTTTTGCTTCCTTTGTACGTTGATGACATTGAATATACCAATTTACTCAGAAACATTGATTACCAGATCTACGACGTTTGAGCAGAATATATTGCCTGAAACCATTCATTCTGTTTCTTTAGTTCTGTACTTTCTTTCTTCCATCCGTCAACGATCGGTAGTGGTATCTGGGCTCCAAGCGAAGTATGTGTATGATTTTGTTTCTTTTGTATGCCGCAAGAGCTATCCTATTTGATAAAGACAGTGTTTCGCCCTGAACTCGCAAGCCTAGAATATTGTTCTTTGATATACATCGTTCTCGATATAATTCCGCTGTTAAAGAAGCAGTCGTGTTCGTTGCGTAGCATGTGAAACACTCGCCTGTTTACGCCACGTTGTTTACTTTGTCGTCACCACTGTGCGATATTTCAAGTTGTTAGCGAACCACAAGTTCTCTCCGACAAAGCTTTCTATCCTAGGGGAAACTGTTCCGTATTTGTCTAGGAGGCACAGGGTGAAGGTGTTACGGACGCACCCTTTATTGTCTATATAAGACACATGCTAGCAACCCAGCCGATCCAACTACACACGACTGCCCTTCGCAAGATCTTTCGCCCGCGTTTGGTCACGTGGCAGAAAGACCCAAAAGAATAAATGTTGCCACCACAACCATGGTGCAAGAAACAACTTTGCAGTCGTCTTTCACGAGCCCCAGAAACCACCATCATTCCTGGAGAACGATGACTGAAGAACGATAAGAATGGTTAGAAAATCTTGATCGCGCATGAATCTTCAACTGGTGGCTTGACGAAGAAACTTTCCGGAATGTAAATCTTTCGAGAATGACCTGACCAGAGCTCTTTAAAAAACTTCCCTGAATTCAAAAGCGAGTTCTTTAAAAACCTTCACTGCCAGGTTAAGCAAAGAACGAGCTGCAATTTTGCTTAAAACTGGAACGGGATACCCCAACGAGGGGTTCGTCTTCCTTGTCAAAGAGATGTTTTTCATGAAGTGCCCAAGCGCGGGGAAAAAAAATCCCGCAAAAAAGACGCAGCAAGCGCTCGAGTGGCTGAGTGAAGAGGAAGAAGCGAAGACCTGAAGGGGTCTCGAGACAAGGGAGGCGCGAAAGAAGAGGAACCAGGCTCGGGGTTTTAGAACGATCGAGAAGACATCAAAGGCAACCGGCGCATCGTCTACCCCGAGGGAGCCTGGTTGACCAGCGGCAGTTGTCCGGACTGCGAGAGCGCTACCCTAAGCACTGCCCTTGTTCCCTCCGACCAGCTTCTTCGTGACGTCGTCATGACGCTGTGACTGTATTCGTATGCCGCGGCCTCGCTGCATCAACTACAACAACCGCCAGTGCCAGTCGCCTTCGATGGGAGCTTCCACTCACCGCCGCTTCTGCTGCCGCCAAAACTGTGGGGCCCCTGTGGCAATTTCCTGTGGCTTGAACTCGGACTCTTCTGCCTTAGAGAGTGTGTTCGCGTGCCACGCCTAACTTGGTGACTTTATTAATTTTTTCTCCTTCATTTTATACCTTTTTATATTATATAAATAGGTTCGTTTTGAAAGGTGGACCTCTGCCACATCACTTGTCAGCCGCTCCCACTATGGCCCTGAACCTGCCATAGCATCACAAAGAGATTGTTTCGCCGGGCAGAACCAGAAATGACAGAAGAAAAAAGTCACGCTTTTTGATGCCCGGGTTACGAGAACCACTCTTTTCTTAGCTTGTTCACAATCCCCCAAGAAAGTGGCCGGCCAAATTTGCATCTGCGGTCTCAGAAACGCAGAAGACGTTTGAGGGTGGTACACAGCAGTACGACCGCCCCGTAAATGCTCTCGTAGCAAAGATTGCTTAGTGTACAATTTGCTGCCGAGACGTTACCGGGGACGATCAGCGCAGTCGTCAAAGAGCAGCTTTGGAAACGCTTCACAATGACGTCGAAACCGCGAGTCTCTTCACTGAGTTACGTAATTTGTGGAGAAATGCAACAAGCACATGGAACTCCTACGCCATTAGAAGAAACCCACGAGCCGCAAGCTACGGCCTACGCCGCACCTTGCGTCTTGTAGGTTGCTTACTCCGTCAGTTGGCGGTGCAACAGACCACCCCACGTAAGAGTGACGTGTTGCAAATCCTAAAATATTTTCCGCTGTGCTACCACAACAGCATTTCCGACCACATCTACCGACGCTGCCCGTACAAGAGATTCGTACTGCGACGTTCTCCGCCGACTGCTACCCGTTGGCCGCACAACGCTCGACAAAACCGACAAATAACTATTCGAAACCAGACGACCACCCCCGCACGGATCCCCCTTCCACCACGTCCACCGCAAATTTGCACACTAAAGATGGCGCAGCCCACACAGAGAAAGATAAATGCAGCAGCTTCTGGAGGTCAAGCTGCAGTAAAGCGAATAAATAAATCCACTCCAACAACGCGTATTGGCAGCAACACCATCTGCATTTAGCGGAACCATCGTAATCATCCGCCTCCTTTCACAATCACCATCAGTGGTGCCTGGCTAGCGTCAACAGCTCCACGCGGCATAGAGATGGAACACCGAACATCGAGATGGAAGACCTGTGTTTTTCAACTGTTAAGGGGGATATTTCAAGGTATACGACGAACCTGTGTTCTAACGCAACATTTGTGAACGCTGCGACAGAGGATGATGTGGAAACAACTAGCTAATGAGTCATTGTTTTGCCCTTTTACTCACAAATCAAAAACTACTTTAGCGAATACTAGCACTACGGTAACGAGCGAGCAGGTATAATGACGTCTGGAATCACCTTAACACAAAATTCGTCCTAATGATGATTCCGATGATGATTTATATTGAGATGAATGCAGGGGCTAGCAACAGTCCTTGTCTAACGTAGCAGCTACTTCTGGTTTTGGTTGTTTAGCGTGTCACCACACCAGCTAGAAAGAGTAAATACCCTTCACGTTTTTTTGCACCCACACGGCTAGTTACCGTGCATTTCCAAGTTTGAGGGTGGATTTCATTCCACCCTTTAGTTTTGATGTTCTATGCCGTAGTGTCAGCGTGTAGTCAAGCTTCTCTACTTCTATCTGCGGTATCGGTTCGTTAAAGATGAGTGCTGCTGCTAGAAAATGAAAAAGGTCTCTTCAAGAAAAGGGCACGATTTTAAATTCTCTCTCTGCCAAGAGTGCTGCTACCTGGTATGCTATCCACGCTATAACTCTCTTAACCATTTTGATTGCGTTAAAGAGTATCAAGTTAACAAGCAGGTGCGCTTTAAGCATAGGTTTGGTTCTTGCAATGCGTTAAGGCACAGAAAAACGTGAAAAGTCAAAAGAGATACTTAAGTTACGTTTGTTAATATGGGGATAGCTGACCTCGCTTTTTCGTAGCGTCCTGTGGTGCCTAAGCTGATGCAAAAGCACGATTCACCGTGAAATAAATTAAGCAAGGTTGAGCTCACCTTCACTAATGTGTAGTAATCCGGCGAGATTTCTGTTTGATTCCCGCGAGACCTAACTCTAAGCCTGCATTTAAACAAAAATTGTGAATTTTTGTCAACTTTGTTACATTCAGGTTAAACTTTATATGATGTTTCTCGGAAAAAATGAAGTGGTGTTTATGGCCGCATCTTACTTTTTATAGTTTCACAACTGCAGGACCATAAGTTCTAATCTATCACAGATATTTCGCGAAAGCGTAAACTATACCATGCGTGAAATTTTCAGCGGACATCTTCCTTCATGAGTTTGTTCAGGCCTAGGGAAAACTAAATTATGCACCCACTGCATGATCCCAAGTTCTATGACGTGTTTTTTTTCCTACACTGCCTATATTGATTGAAGGCACTGCGGAAGTACATCGTGGAAATTAGTTTTATTTGGATAAAGTGTTTGGATACCGTGACGAAAGAACAGGTCTACAAACACACAGAGTGGCTCAAAAACAAAATACACAAGAAAGAAGACACGCACACGCGCACCAGCACCAGTCCCTGCCTTCTTTCTTGTGTATTGTGTTTTGCGCCACTCAGTATGTTTGTAGATTTAAACCAACACACCCAGGAACACGTTCTCTTGAAATGAACAAGAAACAAAATTTACAATAAACAATACTTTAAGAAATATATTACCATATCTACAAAAACAAAGTAAGATAGAATAAATGTTTATGCTTACTTGCTTCTTTGTTACCCGCAATGTATGCCTTAGTGATTCTAAATGTATACCTTTTTCAGGCGACCGGCGCAGAAAATGCCAACTGCGGGCGAAGATGACAGGAGGTAAAACCCCGCGAGGGGAAAACTGTGCAAGTGCTTTTCAAAGAATTTGCCTTGAACCATGGCCCAGTTCGATGCCCTGCAGTTAAACAAGATACACTGCACAATAATTCGGTCCATGAGCACAAAGCTTACGTAAGCTTTTACCAATACATCCAACGTTTTCTGAGTAAAAACATATTCCTCAAATTGTTTGACCTCCTGTGCCATACGAACTGAGAAAGAAATCGATAAATGCAATTGAAATTTTCCCAAATAAAATTATTCGTACTCTTTATACGCGGCTGCTCATACTTCACGTTTTTATAGGAAGAAAAATTTTTCATGTTGACAAAATACTTTCCCAATGACCACCCGGTCATTCAAGTTGTGAGCGCATTGATGTTGACTTAGGAGCTTTCTGTAATAAATGTAAAAACCGTGGCAACGAAATAATTTACGAGGGGTTCCCAAAGATTTAGATGGTTGCACGCTGCTTGACCACTCCCGAAATATTGTAAACACTCGAATAACGGTCCTGGGGTTAAAAAATGTTCTCCTCCATCCCCAGTAGTCCGAGTGGGGCTGGCTACCACCCCCAAGCGCAAGAAGCAAAAATACCTTAACCCAAATACCCCAGAAAGTGAAGGGGCAAATAGCCCCGCCGTAGCATAGTGGTCATCGCAACAGACGCGTTTTCTTTAGGTCGTGAGTTCGGATTCCACCCGGCGTGCAATTTTTCCCCACTTTTTTCTTTGAGTCTTTCCCAATTCGTTATCGGTTTCAATGACCTACCCCATTTTCCCCTTTGCTTTACGAGGTTTTCTTGACTGCCAACCATTTTTTCTCTCCTATTTGAAATAGCCCCTCATTGCCCATTCTTATTCGCTACATGTAGAGCGACGGCTTCTGCTCTGGATGTCTTGGTGTTTTAGAAAGCTTCAGGGGGTTAGACGCTAGTCGGCTGGTCAACCACTCTCAACATGTGTTTGACCCTCGAGTCACGACACTGGGGTTATAAAGAAGGTCCCCTTCGCCTTGAGTAGTCCCAGTGGTGCTGGCTGCTACCCCTAAGCGCAGGAACCAAAGGTACCTCAACATAAACCCCCCAGAATATGGTGGGTTAAATAGCCCCGAAGGTTGCATAGTGGTCATTGCACCAGACGCGTATTCGTGAGGTCTTGGGTTCGGATCCCACCCCACGGGTTTTTTTGCTACACCTTCTTCCTGTCTTTGCCAATTACTTATCTGTTTCAATGTTCTACCACATTCTCCCCTTTGCGTTTCAAGGATTTCTGAACTGCCAACCCTTATTTCTGTCTTAATTCAACGAGCCTCTCATTCCCCATTGTGATTCACTGTATGCATTACGAGGGCTTTTCTTCTTGCAGTATTGCTGCCATAATGAGCTTAAGAGGGTTCAACGCTGGTGGACCACTTTTGACATGACGTACACACTTGAGTCACAGGCCGGGGCTTAAAAAGAAGGTCGAGTTCACCCAGAGTAGTTCTAATGGTGCGGGCTAGCACCAGAAAGCACAGGAAACAAAAATACATTAACTTGAATACTCCACAAAGTGTAGGGGGGAATAGCCTCGCCGGTAGCATACTGGGCATAGCAACAGACGCGTATTCTGTATGTCGTAAATTCGGATATAACCCGGAGGCCGATTTTTCTCCACTTTCCTGACGTCTTTCCCAATTCTTTATCGGTTTCAATGACCTTCCACACTCCCCTTTGCGTTCTGTGGTTTCTTGACCGTCAAGCCTTATATCCGTCCTAATTAAAGGAACCCCTCATTTGGAATTCTGATTCGCTACATGCATACCGACGGCCTGTGTTCTGGTAGTCTTGGTGCCTAGGGAGCTTAGAAGGTTCAACGCTGGTCGGCCGGTCGACCACTCTCGACATGTGGTAGACACTCGAGTCCCGGCCCTGGGGTTTTAAATAAAGTCTCCTTCACCTTGAGCAGACCGAGTGGTGCTAGCTACCACCCCCCAGTGCAGTGAAGAAAACTACCTTGAAATATATTTCCCTGAAAGTTAAGGGCGAAATTTACCCGCTGGTAGCCTAGTGGTAATCGTACCAGAAGCGTTTTCAGGAGTACGTGGGAATGGATCTCACAAGGTGGGCATTTTTTTCTCCACTTCCTTTGTTTTTTTGAAGTCTTCATCGTTTCAATGACCTACCACATTTTACCCTTTACTTTCCGAGGTTTTCTTGACTGCCTTCCCTTATTTCTATCTTAATTCAACGATCTCCTCATTTTGAATTCTAATCCGCTTCAGGCGTAGCTACGGCCTCTGTTCTGGCAATCATGGGGCCGTAGGGAGCTTAAGAGGGTTCAACGCTGGTCGACCAGTCTCGAACTGTCATCCACACTCGAGCCACATCTCGGGGTTAAAAAAAGGCCTTCTTCACCACGAGTACTGCGAGTGACACTCGCTACCACCTGCAAGCACAGGAAAGAAAAATGAGTTTACATAAATACCCCAGAAAATGGAGGGAAAATTGCTCCGCCCGTAGCGTAGCGATTATTGCACCATTCGCGTATTCTGGAGGTCATAGGTTCGGATCAAAACTGGTGAACATTTTTTCTGCACTTCCTTTCTGGCTTTTTAAATTATTCAACTGTTTCAATGACCTACCACATTCTCCCCTTGCTTTGCATAGATTTTTTTACTCCCAACCTATTCTTTCTGTTTTTAATTCAACGACCGCTCATTTCTCATTCGGATTCGCGGCACGCATTGCGAGGGCCTCGGTTCTGGTAGTGTTGGTGACATAGAGAGCGTTAGAGGATTGAACAACGGTTTACCAAACTCGAAATATCGTAGACACTTGAGTAAAAGACCTTTTGTTAAAAAGAAGGTCTCCTTCATCCCGAGTAGTGCGAGTGGTGCTGGCTACCACCCCCAAGCGCAAGAAGCAAAAATACCTTAACATAAATACCCCAGAAAGTGGAGGAGAAAATATCCCCGCCGGTAGCATAGTGAACATCGCAACAGACGCGTATTCTGTAGGTCGTGGGTTTGGATTCCACCCCACGGGCATTTTTTCTCCTCGGTCTTTCAGACTTTCCCAATTCTTTATCCGTTTGAATGATCTACCACATTCTCCCCTTTGCTTTCTGTTGTTTTCTTGACTGCCATTATTTCTCTCTCTCTTAATTATTTCTCTCTTATTTGAACAATGCCCTCATTGCCCATCGTCATTCGCTACATGTATAGCGATGGCCTCTGCTTTAGACGTTTTGGTGTCATAGGGAGCTTAAGTTGGTTCAACCCTTGTCGACCACTCTCGTGTTGTCGTAGAAAAGAGAGAGAGAGACAGAGAGAATAACTTTACTTCTGACGAGGCTCAGTCCTAGCGAGTGTCCCTCAGGCGAGGGAGGCACGCCAGGTAATCCTGAGCCCTAGCGGGGGGTCAGGAGCTGTAGCTCGGGCGAGGAGCTCCCTGTCACTTCCAGCCAGGTAGTGGGAGGGTTGGGTAAATGGAGCGGGGGTAAAGAGAGTAATTCCCAAATGGCGTGTGGCGTGGTATCTCGAGCACCACATGCCGAGCAGTTCGGGCGGGGATATAATGTGGGATAGATGTGGTGGAGGACGTGTCTGGTGGGGAGGGAATGGGTCTTTAACTGCCGCCATAATCTGTCCAAATTTGAAGGAATAAACGTGTGAGGGGGCAGTCGCTTTAGCCGCTGTAGACAGTGGTGTGTGGTAATGTCGTTAAAAGTAAGCACAGGTTCGCGAGCGTTTTGTGCTCCGTGCTTTGAGACGTGCACTGTCTGGTGCTCGGTAAATAAATCCTCGAGTGGGCAGGTGGGCCGTTTCGGCACCGCCAAAGCCCACGTGGCCGGGGGTCAAGTGCAGGATTCTGATTTTGTTGGGAGGAGGGCAGTTGTCGTAGACACTCGAGTTACAGTCCAAGGGTTAAAAAGATGGTCCCGTTCACCTCGAGTTGAACGGGTGGTGCTGGCTACTACCTCGAAGTGCAGGAAACAAAAATACTTTCACATAACTACCCCAGGAAGTGAAGGGCAAACAGACCTATCGGTTGTGTAGTTGTCACCGCAGCAGACACGTATTCCGGGGGTCGTGGATTCGGCTCCCACCCTGCGCGAATTTTTTCATGCGAAGCATCTCATGCTT
Source organism: Haemaphysalis longicornis (assembly GCA_013339765.2). Lineage (NCBI taxonomy): Eukaryota > Metazoa > Arthropoda > Arachnida > Ixodida > Ixodidae > Haemaphysalis > Haemaphysalis longicornis. Next base: position 99,454,586 of record CM023457.1, on the reverse strand, counting down.
TGGGCTGTTTCCCTCCCTCCCTTGTTGTGGTTGTCCGCCGTCTGCGCTTTACTGTGCATGCGCGTCTCTTCAGCCCCGTCAGCGCTTGGGCTGACGTAAGCACCGTCAACTATAAAAAGGAATGTTCAGGCGCGCCCGGTTTCCATCCGACGACTCTCTAGCCACAACGGGAGGTACGTGGCGCTCTTCCTACTGCGCTACAAACCGAGACGGACGTGTGTGGTTCAAAAGCGCCTTATGTCCGTAACTCACTCAAAGTACGTCAACAAGCTACTGATACAACCAAGGCACACGAAGCTAAACGCCTACGGCAACGACGAACTGTCGACCTTATGGCCGCTTCGCATACTACTCAGGGTTCCCCTACGGGAAGATGGTGTAATTTTATTTCTCCCCTTTCAGTCTTTCCCAATTTGTAATCTCTTTCAAAGACCTACCACCTTCTCCCTTTTGCGTTCCGAGGTTTTGTTCACTACTCCCGCTCCCTCCCCCTTTTTTCTGTGCTGGTAGAGCGAGAGCCTGATTTGCAATTTTTATTAGCTACATGCATTGCCAGGGCCTCTGTTCTGGTAGTCTTCGTGCCATAGGGAGCCTAAGAGGGTGCAACGCTGGTCGGCTGGTCAACCACTGTCGACATGTGGGAGACACTCGAGTCACGGCACTGGGATTATAAAGAAGGTCTCCTTCGCCTTGAGCAGTGCCAGTGGTGCTGGCTACTACCTCCAAGCGCAGGAACCGAAAATACCTCTACATAAATACCCCAGATTGTGCTGGGGAAATTACCGCCGAAGGTAGCACAGTGGTCATTGCACCAGACGCGTGGCTTGGCTTCGGATCCCCCCCGGCAGGTATTTTTGCGGCACTTTCTTCCTGAGTTTGCAAATAATTAATCTGTAGCAATGTTTTACCACATTCTCGCCTTTGCGTTCCAAGGTTTTCTAGACTGCCCAGCCTTATTTCTGTCCTAATTAAACGAGCCTCTTAGTCCCCATTCTGATTATCTGTATACATTACGAGGTCGTTTCTTCTTGCAGTCTTGTTGCCATAGTGAGCCTAAGAGGGCTCAACGCTGGTGGACCACTCTCGACATGACGCACACACTTGAGTCACGGGCCGGGGGTTTAAAAGAAGGTCCACTTCCCCCTGAGTATTCCGAATGGCGCTGGCTACCACCCCGAAGTGAAAAAACAAAAATCCTTTATATAATAATCTAGAAAGTGGAGGAGGAAATAGCCTGGCCGGTAGCATAGTGGTCATCGCAACAAAAGCGTATTCTGTATGTCGTCGATTCGGATATAACCCTGCGGCCATTTTTCTCCATTTTCCTGATGTCTTACCAAATTCTTTATCGGTTTCAATGACCAACCACATTCTCCCCTTTGCGTTTTACGGTTTTCTTGAGCGCCAACCCTTATTTATGCCCTAATTCAACGAACCCCTCGTTTCCCGTTCTGAATCGCAGGATGTATAGGAAGGGCCTCGGCCCGGGAAGTCTTGGTGCCATAGGGAGCTGAAGAGGGCTCAACGCTTGTCGGCTGGTCGACCACTCTCGACATGTGGTAGACACTCGAGTCACGGTTTTTCGGTGTTAAAAGATCTTACACCTTGAGTAGCACGAGTGGTGCTGGCTACCACCCCCAAGCGCAGTAACAAGAAATACCTCAAAATACCTACAGCAGAATTTGCAGGAGAAAATAACCCCCCAGGTAGCAGAGTGGACATTTCACCAGAAGCGTTTTCTGGAGGTCTTGTGGTCGGATCGTACCTGGCGGGCATTGTTTCTCCACTTCCTTTCTGTCTTTACAAATTCTTTATCGTTTCAATGACTTACCTCATTCTAACCATTGCGTTTCGAGGTATTTCGACTGCCAAAACCTATTTCTGTCTTATATCAACGAGACCCTCATTTATCATTCTATTTCGCTACATATATAGCGAGGGCCTCTACTCTGGACGGCTTGGTTGAAAGGGAGCATAAGAGGGTTCAACGCTAGTTGGCTGGTCGAGCCCTCACGACATGTGGTAGACACTCGAGTCATGCCGATGGGGTTGTGTTACTGAAGCGAGTGTTGTGTTTGCCGAATAAGTTGTGTTATGACGCCTTGAAAACATTGCTTAAGCCTTCCGGTGACGTCGAGTTGAATCCTGGACCAATGAGTAAAGCTGAAGCTGATTTGTTTGCTTCTGCATTAGAAAGAATAAAAAAACTTGAAGCTGATCACACCGTGATGTCAGCTGACCTGACACGACTAAGTGGCGAGCGCAAAAACGATTGAAAATTAGAATAAATTACTCCATGCTAAAATCGCTGCCCTCGAGGCAACACTTGCATTGCAAAATAACGTCGAAGGTTAATAACTGCCAATGCAAAATAACTGCCAATGCTCTGAGGCAAGTTTCAGATCGGTTGAGGGAAATCACGTCTATGTGCGACGATGCTGAAAATAGGCAGCGGCGGTCTAATCTTCTCTTATTTGTATTTGAAGATAGCGAAACACAGGAATTGGCCGAGGCTGAGGAAAAAATAATTAACTTTTGCTCTGAACGACTCGAAATAAAAACCACTAGTTCACAGTTTGAACGCGTTCACAGGATTGGCTAGTTCACCTCGGGGAAAAAACGACCAATAATTGCCAAAATAACCTTCTTCAAAGATAAACAGTAGATTTTGTTCCATGCACGGGAACTAAAAGGTACGACGTATTCAATCGCCGAAGATTTTTCGCCGGCGACGCGACAGACCAGGCGCCAATTTGTGGCTTCGTCAAAACCTGAAACAAGGCATTCAAAGTGTCAGTTGACAGGTTGCACATACATAAAAAACATACGTCTTGACGTCAACACGGATGCAGTTGTGCTATCAAGCAGATAGCTAAAGTCGAACAAGTCCTGGCAAGACCCCAATGTAACTTCACTTCATACCATTCCAACATCCTCGCTATCATCTACTAATATATGTAGCCTAATGCCGAAACGGGAGTTGGTCTGTTCATTTCTAGATGGCAGCGACTGCGACATACTTGCCCTTGCTGAAACTTGGCTTAACCCAGATATCACCTTTAATGAAATATTTCCCGATCGTAACTTCCACATATATCAAAATGACCGTAAAAATAGGAGTGGCGGAGGTGTACTTCTTGCAGCAAGAACGACTGTGCAATCATACGCTATCAATGTCCACTATGATTTAGAAATGATCTGGGTAGCCTGTGTTGCGAAGTTCACCACACTACTTATCGGCAAATTGTTACAGGCCCCCTGATTGTTACCATTCATTCGTAGACGACTTGCGCAGTGGCATAACCCAGGCCACCAAGTTATGTCGCACCGACGCCATCTACATTTTCGGCGACTTTACCTTCCCGAAATAAATTGGATCTACTTGTCTTCCTCTTGCCGCAATCCCACGAATTTATAAACCTTGCATTGTATTTTAACCGATTTCAAATAGCGAACCAACCCACGCGCGGTTATAACATCCTTGACCTCATTCTTACGACAGTTCCTGAAACAGTAGATACCGTTCTTAACATAGATGATTTTAGCGATCACAGCCTCCTTCAAGTAACTCTTAACATTCCGATACTTTTCTCCGGCACCGACCACAAAAAAATTCTCGGCTACAGTATGGCCAACTACAGCCAAATTGACGCCAAACTCGAAAATTTTTACTCTGACACATTCCTACCAGTTTTCGACCGTCGTTCAGTAGATGATAACTCGGTGCTTTACCGAGATAAACTATTTGCCCTAACTGATCAGTATGTCCCTCTCGCAAAAGTGAAAAAAGATAAATCAACCCCGTGGTTTCCGAAATCACTCAGGAAACTTAGAAATAAAAAGAAGCGTTTATACCGCACAGCTAACCGCCATGACAAACCTCTGCGTGGAAGGCATAAAAAAACTTTATGAAAAACTACTGTTCGGCCGTACAATCTGCTAAACATAAATATTACTCTGTCGATCTACCTCCCCTCTTGAAATCAAATTCTAAGTTCTGGACCCTTGTTTTTCCTGAACAAAATGGCCAACAAATATCCTTGCTAGATGCCGGCCATGTCCCTCTTTCCGATTGTGATTGCACATTAGCATTTAACGCATTTTTTTCATCCGTTTACACCCAGGAAGACCATTCCGACGTAACATACGTTCCCGAACATGACATTGCATACATAGAACCGATAGTAATAACTGCTGAGGGTATTGCTCTTTTACTTAATAGCCTCAAGCTATCAACCTAAGCCTGCATTGAAAACCCATCATGCTAAAATTTTTAAAAAAAACCACCGCCTCCGTTTCTTTAAAAAATTTTTATCACGTTTTCAGGCAATCTTTAGGACAGGTCAGCTCCCTTCTGACTGGAAAATTGGTAAAATAGTGCCTCTGTTTAGAGCCGGCAATAGGCATTCACCAGAAAATTACCGTCCAATTTCTCTTACATATATATGCTGCAAACTTCTTGAACACGTAATCGCTTCACATATTTTCCGACCCTTAGAATCAAAAAATTTTTTCTTTCAGAACCAACACGGACTCCGAAAGGTTTTTTCTTTCGAAACACAGCTGCTAGAACTAACAACTGAGCTGCATTTTAATAAGAACAGTAACCTTCAGACTCACTGTATTTTTCTCGTTTTTTCCCAAAGTTTTCGATTGTGGCCCATTGCCTCTGATTTCTAAATTATCTGCCCTCCGATTAGACTCTCTAAGCCTATCTTGGCTTCGTAACTTTCTTTCACTTCGTCAGCAGTTTACTGTAAGTTGGTGTAACTTTTTTCCCAGCTTTTGCTTGCCGTAGCAATAGTTTTTGATTTGTATGCTTTGTTTGGGTGGCATCTTGCAGTCTAGAAAGTCGAGCTTATGTTTTAGACTGCAATGCTCACGATCTCTTTCTTGCACATCTTGTTGTCTCAAAACATTTCTCTCTTTGCCCACTCACTGAACCATTTTAAATGCAAAGCATCTCTTGAGCTCGTCTTGCCCTCCGTTGTCCAGCGGCCACCTCTTCCCTGATGTTCCCTCTCCACGCCAGCTGCCATAACACCGCTCCCCTCCTCGCCACTTGGCTCTCCTCGCGCTGGCTCAGGAAGACACCAGAAACACTGTCACTCCAGAAGCCCTAACCAGCTGTGATACGCCGCTTTTCTCCTCGCCGCACGGATCGTCTCGTGCCGGCTCAGGAAGACACCGCTAAAAATGTCGCTCCAGGAGCCCTTAAAGGGGAAGCGTGCTCGTCTAGTGCCGGCCCAGGAAGACACCAGCGACACTGTCGCTTCAGGAGCCATATCAAGGTCGGGGCTATGTTCCTCCCTTATTTTTGCGCCGTCCACACCCCCACTGCGCATGCGCGTGTCTCCTCCATTCTCCTATCTTCCAGCTGTATAAAAGCAGGTTCGCGCGCTGTGCGGCGTTCAGTCGGCTCCAAGACACCCCCCGCGCCGGTTCCGCTCCGGTGTGGAACCTAAACGGAACCCCCATGCTGTGCATCACCATACAGTTCTGTTCGGGTTGATGGTGTCATTTTTTCTATTCTCAGCATTTGTCGATCGTGGCAATTACTTCTTGGTATGTTTCCGACACCAAGTACGCGCTGTGAAAAAAATAGTCCGTCCTCAGTCAACCTGTAGATACTCGAAAAATGCTTTCGTGGGTGCCTTGCTTGTAACAGGTCATTCTGTAGTGGTCAGGCCAACAGTTTGCATATAAAACGAGGGGTGATGACTTCGGATATCGACAAGTAATTTTTACGATGAATAGCAAAAGAAAACACACAAATGAACAGCAATACTAAAATATTCGGCATACTCGAGCTCGAAGGCAGTTCGAGGAGTGGTAGGTCGTGCCGTTGACACTGTCGTGGTTCGGCGATGACGTGTCGTTCTTCGGTCGTTACTGGTGGGATGTCTATTTCCTCTGAACTACTGTCTCGTTCGGCATTATCCTGTATGTCCCGGCTACTGTACAGATCCATATAGAACTCCTCGGCCACTGTGACTATTTTATCCCTATTTGTGATGACATCGCGAAGTAACTCACACGGAAGTGAGCTGGTGGTTGATATTCGTGGATTTTTGGAGAGAAAGGATGAGAGGGTGTTTGTTGACCCGCCGCGGGGGTAAACAAAAGCAAAAAAAGGAAAAAAAAAGAAATTATGTGACCAGGTAAGGAGATCTGGTCGCCTAAATTCTTTTTTTTTTCCTTTTTTTTATTCCTTAGCGTCTAGCCTAATACTCCCCGCATCCCTCCAACCTATGATTTTGGAATTCAATTTTATATATTTAATTTCTCTTTTTTTTTACTCTGCGTGGCCTTGTGCCCAGTACGTCACTCTAACTTTATCTTTTCGTTTTTGACTTTCAGGACAGGCCTGTTCCAGGAATGTTGCCGCGGGTGACACGTGCCATTTCAGTTGCCGGGTCATTGCTTTTTCTTTTGTGTGTAGGTTTATGTGGTTTCCCTCCCTGCTTTTTTTCCTCCTTTTTCTTCTTTTTCCCTTGGCCTAGTTATTTTCCCCCCGTCTCTATCTTTTCTTTTGACCTGAGGCTTGCAGATAGTTTCTGATAAGGACCCCACCCTAACTGCCTGGTCTGCTTCCCGCGGTTCTGAGATCCTTTCCGTATGCCCCGCGGCGGGTCAACAAACACCCTCTCATCCTTTCTCTCCAAAAATTCCACGAATATCAACCACCAGCTGATTTCCGTGTGACCTACTTCGCGGTTTAAACAAGACAACCTTCTTTGCCCCTCAATCTCTCCCCCGACATACTCCCAAACCAATCCGCTTTCTCAATTTCACTTTCCTCTTTCCTTCTCCACTCTCATCTGGGGACCTACCCCTATATAAAGTGTGCCAGCCAGGCGAGAGATTGCCCTGACGAAAGCAAGTCTCTTTGCTAAAACGTTGGCAACAATCGTGCTTTTACCTTGTTGAAAGTTTTCTTTTATTGTGTTCTCTACCATCTTCAAAAGTTCAACTGCGAATATAAATATATATACATATATATATATATATATATATATATATATATATATATTATATATATATATATATATATACATTATTATATAGTTAGCATGTTGTTAACACGTCGTTTAATTACGAGTAAACCGCTGGTACATCATAGAATTATCCTCTGCTTCGTGTTTCCCCTATAACGATGCTCATTTATATCTATCATGTCGTCTTGCTGTGAATATCGTCGTTATTGCAGGCTGGTTTGGAATTTTCGATGATTTGACCACTTCCCAATAAACGTCCTGCTGCACCTTTTTCTCGAGGCGCTTGAGAGCGTTTTAGTGGCGAGGTTCTACTTTGGATGCGCTCAGGCAAAACAGCTTTGTGTGAAAAATGTATTATTCGCTTCACAGGAACGTATGTTAATATAGAAGAAATTTAAATCGTGAGCATCCAGGGCCCTCTGTGCAGTGCTCCTGTGGATGGTCGCTACCGTGCCGCAGAAATTGCGGACGCATGACAACAAAAGCCTTTCGTGCACCAGTCCTCTTGAGAAATCGCGGCAAGGTGTCCGACGTCAAAAGGAGGGGAGAATTATTATGAGCCCGTTCGGAGCATCCTGAATTATTAACATTACCTTGCTCGTACATGGCGGGCGCTATTCTGTGCTTCATCTTCTTCCCTTAGTAACCACCCTGATCAAAATCTATCCCATCGTCGTTTCTGTAAATATCGTCCATATCGCAGGATGGTTTGAAGTCCGAGACGAATGCAAGAATTTTGAATAAGCATTTTCGTGCCCCTGTCTCTCAAGGCCGTCTTCGGCATCTAAATCTCGCTCAAAGATATTAAATCTAGTTGTTCCGCCCAACTCTGGTATGACATAATCGCGGCCTCTCTTCACGACCGCATATCCTGCCAATGACCTGCTAAGACCAAGTCGCATTACTAGATCCTAGGTTGCGAAGTTACAACACCGTTCACCTCCCAAGGTAACTGATTTTTCTTGGGCCGTTTACAACTACCTTCGTTTTTTCCTACCGCTTATAAGTACGAAGCACAAAGTCCCTTTTCGCGCAATCGTTTCGGAGCGGAAGTCAAGGCAGAGGGTGGTGCCAGAATATTTGCAGAGACACCTGGACTTCCTACGTCTTCACGATCCGTTTTTGATCACTAACTCTGAGCACATTTTTGATTTTTTGAGAACGAACAATCAAGGTACTCGCCAAATTTTTAGTATCGATGTTGAACAGTTGTATTATTACATTCCCCATGATAAAATAATGAGCAGTGTTAAGTGGTGGATCACAGAGGAAAATGATGAAAAGAAGTTCATTACAATTGAAGGGTGCAGGTGAGCGGGTTTCTGGAAATTCTGTCTTTCTACTTGAAGTCAACCTTTGTGGAGTGGTAGGGGGCTTACTCGTGCAAAAAAGCCGTTGTATGTATTGGTGCTAGGGTAGCCGCTGTTCTTAGCAAAATTTTCCTCAGTGGGATCGGCAGACGTACTCAGCAGAACCTGTGTGGGTTGGCTATGAAGGTAGTTAGATACGTGGACGATTTCCTGGTTTTTGTTGATCTTGCGAGGCGTAACGCCGAATGGTTGATGTTGTAATGTTGAAAGAGTGCGCCACGGCGCTTAGGTTTACATGTGAGCTACCGAGAGGTGGTCAGCTACAGTTCCTGATTTGACGTTTGTATTTGGAACCAGGACATCTATGCTTGGCTTACTGTCCTGGATCTGCCAAACTACTTTAGAATAACAGCTCTGGGAACTCCAAGCATGTAAAATGTGGGATTGCCTTTTTTGTGTTAAGGTCGGCCGTTTTTAAGTCTTATATGCATACAATTGCAGTAGTTTTGAGGCCCCAATCACCAGGCATAACCGGGCTGGTTTCCCTGAGGACGTAATGCCCAGGAGTGCACAGAAACAACTTAGAGCTGAGAATTCTGAAGCGGTGTGTGAAGCTGGCTGCCCGGTTGAATGAAACCGGATGGCTGTTATCCTCTACATGCAACGTATCTGACATGGCCTCAAAAATGTAGGCGGTCATTACGGGGTTCGGGTCATTTCCCCGGCGCCAAATAAACTTGAGAGAATATATATAATGGGGGAGAATAGGTTGTCAAGACAGAAAGCTGGCAGCGGGTGCAATATGAAACATGTGTCACCTTTTTTTTCTCTGCTCAAAGGGCATCGTAATACTCCTCACCGTTTTCATTAAGCTAATGTCGCTATTGGGCAATCAGTCAGGTGCGACAACGTACGGCTCATAGAGCACCGTGGTTCACTCAAGAATAATATATTTGCACATATCACTCGGCACTGTAGGGCCAACGAGGAAAACAGACAAAAAATGAAGCCCATATGATAAGGGCAGGTGTGTTCTTGGCGCCACATTGACGAGTTGAGAAGAGGGTTAGCGGAATCATTTCATATAGGAAAAAGTAAAAGAAAGTGCATTGGCCATGCTTCTGTGATAATGTACGATAAAGAATTCGCTTTGCTCTGAAAGATGATGCCTTATGTTACGGTTTTTTTGGGGGGAGGGAAGTGGGCTGCGATATGAGTGTTGCCGCTCCGCTGTGTAGTGATGACTCGTAGAGACACGTGTGCTTTATGATTATATATATATGTGGTTTCTTCCGAATAAAGATTGATTTGATAGTCCGCACCGCCTTCCGTCCGTCTTCCTCGTCGTCGTGTTGTCTAGCGCCGTTTAGAATGGACGGATACTAACTAGCCCAGCTGTCGATTTTGTTGTCCTCGGGCACCGCTGTTATCTGGCCAGTCTTCTACCAACACATAATCGTCGTTTGGGTCGGCAAGAACTTCACTGTTTTGTTTTATTTTCCCTTATTTGCATGGTTTAATAACTGTTGCCGCTAACAGGACCGTCGCTTTCCATGGGGGGAATTGTAAGCAGAAGCAGACTTTGATGTCGAGACCCATGGACAGCCTGTCACTGCGACGATGAGCACTGCTGGCGAATAGGGATGATTCCAGCTGCAAGAGGCAAATTTTAAATTATTGAGACATGATTGAAATGCTTCACTTGACTGTTCGAACGATTTACTTCATTAGTATATCCTCCCCAAAACATACTACATGTGAAAATAAGAATTCTTTAGAAGTCGTGAAATTGCTATAAATAGGCCAAACGATTTTTTGTACTTATTTTCCCTTTTATGGGTAAATATGCTTAATTTTGTTGTTGAAAATTTTCTTCTCTTCTAGGGTACAATTTTAATAATATTGAACTGCGTATGAAAGGAGGGTACCACGGACCCCATAACACAAAAGACTGCGATTTCAGTGTTAAGCAACTATTCCAGGAGACACAGAAAACCTCCTACAGCATTTTTAATGAGACTTTCCTACATCCAAGCAATCCCATAAAGACAATATAAAAGCATAAATTTTCCTTTGAATACTTCAAACAATTACAATTGATTGTTTTCAACAGCGAAAATAAAGAAGTTTTGAAGGGTAAATTATGCGGTTGTGTGTGACGTGTCTAAGTATATTAAAAGCTAAAGCTTTGCTAAACAGAGGAAGTATCGAGAATTGTCTAATGAATTTTTGGTATGACTTAGACCAAGTAACTAAAGCAAACTACAAACTTTCTCTTAGGTGTTCGTGCTTTTAGAGTGTGCATGCAAAGTTTTTATGAATATTGCATATTACCTGCATAAAATGGTAAGGTCCACTAGCTTGCTTAGAATTATGAAGGACAGCAAGAACAGTTTATCTGCAGCTCCTCAAAGTTGTGTAGTGTGGACTGCTGTAGAGGTATTTTCTTTATTTTTACTGTCATGACTACAGTGATCTTGGACAGAAACGACGAAGAAACTGCGTCTAAGCGCGATGGACACTCCTCTGACGAATATCAAAAGTTTGAGGGATTAAGGCTTCGTAGCAGAGAACCCAAGATATTACACATGCTTTATACATGCATATTTTTGATAGATGCGAGACGCAAAGCACTATGTGGTAATTACCTCTTCTAGTTCTCGTGAAAACTAGAACTAGAACTTCTTCTACTCGCTATCCTCTTACGCAGATGTATTTTAGTCAAGCTGTGTCACTCATGTACTGATCTTGTAGTTGTGTTTGTGCCCCTCCTGCTTGGGCCCTTTTTGGCCTGCAGTATTCCACAAATAAATAAAAAAAAAAAGAAATTTTTAACCACCTGTACAAAACTTCACCTAAGAATTTCTTCGACTGTAGATGAATAGATGATTTGAACGACCAGCACTAAAGTCCTTATCTGTTAAACATGCACTGAGAAACATAGTCGCACTAGTGTGGTGAGCCTTGATCTGTAAAGCGACAAAAAGAAGCTATACCTATATTATGTGCATGTCTATAAAGGTGCCATATTGACATTTTTTTACATTTGGAAAGCTAATCGCGTTGAATATTTTGCATTTTTTTTTCTGAGTGAGGGGCTCGGTACGATTGGTTTATAGAATAAATCAATGCCTGAAAACTCCACTCCAGCCGCGTTCGGAGATTGCAATAGCTTGTGGTAAGAAAATGGGGATAGCACACCACCCGAATACCCCCAGTGAAACTGGGGAAACCGAGTTGCAGTATGCGCTTCTTAGGAAGTGAAAATAGCCCCACAAGAAAAAAAAAAACTGGTGCTACCTGTTGACTCAATAGGGAGTTTTAGCTGACCGTTTTTCAAGCTCCGCTCCGCTCCGATAGCAAACGCGAGCGCCGCTGCGCATGCGTGGTGCGCTCGGCGGCGAACGGCATTGGCTCCGGTTGCGCTGAGCGGGACGCCGCTACCGGAGCGGACCGTCAAAAACCCTCAGCTGAAACTGTGTAATCTTGCTGAGTGCCTCATGAGGCGGGTGCTTTTTTCTCAGAGTAAACTCTCTAACTGAATTATGCTGGTTGTGTGCTTTTTGGGTAGCAATAATTTATAAAACATGTGAAACAAACTACCCCTACTCCCCGCTGTCAGAATAGTAAACATCGGGTTCGTGTACGCTTTGTTTGGTGCGCATGGCTTTTCGTGTGGCCATTTTACAAGCGTGTTTGGGGATTTTTTTTACGTTTTAAAGTTGTGTTTTCTGCAATCTTTTTCGTATTTTTTGTATAAAAAAAAGTTATGCCGGAAACCTTGAATTGCTTTATCAGCCGTACGAGTTCGTAATATAGGGAACTTTAGTTCGGATGCACCAATGCATTTAACCAAACTGCTCTACTGTGATACCATTGGCAGACGGTGTCCTGTCGAAATCATCATTTGCATGTTCTTGCTGCTACTTGTGGCATGAAATAAAATTTACGTCGGTACTACGACGCTAAGTGTCCGATGCATTATTCGTCGTGTTATGGTCCGCCTTCTTGCGCTACGGAGCGCCCCTAAATGGGCTCGATGTGTAATACTTGCGAAAAACGTGGAGGGGGGAAGGTACGAGCGTATTTGCATGACTTTTGGTTACTTGCAACTCTCGTTTTTTTACTGACACTGCCACGTGCGTTACTCAACAATTTCGCTTCAGTAGATACATCTCTAGGCGGCCACATATTCTCGCCTTTGAGAACACAGAAATTTCACCTATTTTAACCGTCCGATAAGGGTGTGTGCTGGCTGCGCTGTCATACGGCGATCAACCAACAATCGCCTCGACTTCCATTCGCCATTCTATGACCGTAATGTGTGGTTGTTGTGAGCCTTCCGGTTTTACGAAATAGAAAACTCCCATATAAGGACTTTCCCTGACCATGACATTGACTCCACCAGTAGACAGTCAGCTGGTGTGTGAGGAATTTGTCTTTTGCAAACATTGTTTCCGTACTGCGGATGCCATGGGTGGTCTTTCGAGCTGAACTTTCCAAATGGGAAGCCCTTTAAAAAGATTTCTGGAGGCACGCGGCCCTCCCTGGTGTTGTCGGCTTTATGAATGGCACTCGCATTGGAATAATATATCGGCCAAAGACAAATCTGAGCTGAGGAAATGCCGCGAGCCTCACGAGAAAAGGCAGTTACCAGCACAAATCGTGTGCTGTGCCTTTTAAGCGTGTGCTGTGCGGTGAAAAGTGATTTGCCAAAGTAGTTCTGCCGCGCATCGCTTTTCCGGGTATTTTAAACAGTCCAGTAACCTGCGTCATACCAGTGGCGAACTTTGTACACAACAGTGAGTTCCAAAGATAAGTTAAGCCAAAGACCAGTCAGTAACTGTGACATCAATGCTGCCGTTTTTGTGTGCAGTGTGATTAGCTCATGAAAGGAGTTTTATAGACACGCCTGCTATAGTTTATCTGCTACGTTGGTCAGCAAACATGAGATGGAGATTGTTGCTTTATGAATTGAGTGTAACAGGCTACCATTACCACCAGAGATTAAAGTCGGTTCCACAAGTCTTTTTGCCTATAATGATGTTATATTACACTGAGGTAAAGTTGTATCACTTGAGATACTGTGAGTCAGCAATCTTAAAAACACCCATTAAACACGACCTAAGAAACTCGACCACAAAACACGAGAATAAAGGGAGGGGCCTTTGCCCTGCTGTGGGCGTAGATAGGCTGTTGATGAAACAGCTGGTGATGAGGGAGCAGCGCCTCGAGTTGAATAGACCAGTAGGCTCTACGCGCTACTGCTGCAATGTTAGCCACAATGAGGCAAGTTTGTACATTCCCCGAATATTGCCTTGCCAAGGAAGAGTTCACTCAAGAGTACATGTAAACTAATTCAAAGAGAGCCTTATAGCTAGATTAATGCACAGCTTTTGTTTGTACTGTGCAGCTCCAATAAAAACAACGAATATCACAGCCTGTTATGCTGTATTCTGACTTGTGCTCTCGGTTTTTCCGCCGTAATTCTTCACAAGAAAATAAATGTCAAGATGTTTGCTCCGCAGTGGCCGAAAGGCAGCGTCTTGCATAGAAAATACCCTACCGTGTAGAATATATGGTTTTAAAAAAAGGAGAGACCATTGGGCAGAACCTCCACTTGCAGGAAAAGCGGCATGAGCCCGAATGCAGCACAGGCACTCTGAAGGCCGGAATCATGTTAATATTGTACGTACATGGCTTACATCCTACGGGTTGCATTTCCTCTGTTCGACTTTGAGTAACGTGTTTTATGGAAGATTCCCGGAGTTCTTTCACATCCGGGTCCTTAGATTCGCCCTTTCTGGTATCCTGAACACCGCTCAAAGCTTTGTAGATTTCGTTGGCCCAACCCAGCTCTCGTGAACAATGCACACGACATTCCCGAGCACCGCGTCTCCGGCCATGACCAGGCGACGTCACCAGCTGCGACCTGACCAAATGCCGACTGCGTTCCCCTACTCAAAGCTCCTCGGTGCATCGAGCGCTTTGGACGTTCCATCGTTGCTCACGCGGGAATTATTGTTTTGGAGAAAGTGCGCACCACGGCCATCGTACTTATCTGTGTCAGTGATGGCTTTTAAACTTTTATTCTTCTCTATCATATCCAACGCACCAGTACGCGTGCTGTGGCCACGACTGGGACCGTCGCTTTTGAAGAGGGAGCTGTGTGACGGGAAGGAGATAGCTGTGGGCCTGTGCTCCATTGGAGAATAAGGCCTGAGGGGTGTGCATACAGTAGGATCTCAAACGGCCAACAGACAGTAAATAATGTAAATACATCGCTGTATATTCCATGCCTGATATACTGTGTCATGGTGCAACGTATCAATATGTTGTTGGACAATAAAAATTGAGTAGTCCTTGTTCTTTTAAATAAGCAGTGCAACGATATGATTTTCACCCGGATGTCCTAAGAAAAATTGTGTTCACTCTTTTATTTTGTAATGAGCATTACCGCACTGCCTGCAGCAATCTGACACTTCCCGGTGGATCTTTACGACGTTTCCCAGTTTCCACGTTTTCGCCATAAAGATATTGTTTGAGCAGTCAGCTTCTTGAAGGCACATTTCTTTAGGACAGCTCATCAACAATCTGAAGTTGTTGAATAGGTAAGCAGTAAAGCTACTGCAGGTTTCTGGGATGAATCTCATATAAGCAGCACTGTGCTCCAGAAAAGGAAGAGTAGAAAAGACGCTGGGATGCTGCTGCGTTTTGTGTACCACTCTACCTATTGCATGGGCAGTGTCAGTGTTGGTTTATTGTAGCAGATACAACTAGAAACTCGAAGAGAATTTTACAGAGCTATACTTTGCTGTAACCTGTTCAATGTATCCAGAAAAGAGACTCTTCTTCATGAGTACATCTCAAAAGGTGATTAGAGTTTGCAGTTTCGCTGTATGATCTGAGCTGTTTCAGTGCAGCACATAGGCATTGCCTAAAGGCGCAGTTTTCGCTGACCCTAATCGACATTCGGACGTTCCGTAAAGCGTTGCTAGAAGTGACCTTGCCTTACCGCTTAACACCGTATTTCTCCTACCCATACCCAACGCCTTGTATTTAGTGACAAAGAACCCTCTCAGCAATGAAAGCTCCACTGCGATCACATATATTCGTGACGCGTTCGCAACGATTGCGTTTTCTTGCATATGTATATATATATATATATATATATATATTATATATATATATATATATATATATATATATATATATATATATATATATATATATATATATATATCAAAAAGTAGAGTCCGACGCAAGTGTCAAAAAACAAAAACAAACATGTTTACTAACGTTTCGACTGGTGGTCCAGTCTTCATCGGAGTAACATTTACAGTACACTGCACAACGCTTTTATAGGTGCGTGTAGAGAGAGGAGGAAGTTGCGCTACCGTGCGCCCTCTTTAAAAGAAATCATACGTCATCATTCAACAAAACAAGAAAAAACGCAAGACATACACATAAGAGGGAATTCACTGCCCTCCCTCTTTTTTGGGAGAAAAGGTGCGCTACAATGCGCCCTGTTTAGAAGTATTTATTGGCAAGTGGTACAACACAGAGAAAAGAAAAATGCAAAGGGACGTCTAGGAAGGAGGTAAATTGCCGCCTCTCCTCATAGGAATTAACAGAAGAAGCGGGGGCGGGGAAGAGAAAGGAGTAAAGGCGGCAGAACGAGATAAGGAAGTGGGGAACGCGCGTCAGCAGGTCATCGCTTTTCGTCTTAGGGATGTGTCACAGAAGAAGCGGAAGCGAGGAGCCGAGTCAGGGGGGGGGGAAGAAGCGGCAGAACGAGATAAGGAACTGGGGAGCACGCGTCAGCACGCCTTCGCTTTTCGTCTCAGGAATGTGTCACGTGAAGCCGGCGCTATGTGGCTAAGCCGGCGCTAAGAGGCTAATTGAGTGAACCTGGAGGGATGAAGCCGGCGCTGGTATGCCTAAAAAGAGGATTGGTCATGCAAGAAGCGAACGGAAGAAAGGCGAGTAATTATTGTGGCAAACATGTCAGCGCGCCCACGCCTTCGTTCAGCCCAGAGGATGCGGTTTTAAACTTAAATATGAGATATGATTCGCAAACTTCGCGTGCGTGGTTGCCGTGTGCCCTATGATTGTTGAACCTTAATCTCAAATGCGTTCGCCGTCTGGCAAATATATTGCAGGTGGCAGGTATTGCACTCGAGCAGGTAAACTACGTTGGCGCTGTCACAGTTAAAATTTCCCTCCAGTTTTACAGAGAAGTACGAGGCGGTGCTAGAGGCGGTTTTTGTTTTCGTCATGTGGGGGCATACCTGACAACGAGGTTTGTTGCAGGGCCCACAACCGGTCACTGGTGAATGGCTGAGCCGCGACATTCTGACATCTTCGAGGCTCAGCCATTCACCAGTGAACGGTATATATATATATATATATATATATATATATATATATCTATAACAAGAAAAAAACTTCGAACAAGGTAAAAGCACGATTGTTGCCTACGTTTCAGCAAAGAGAACCTGAGGAAAGCAAGTTCTCTTTTCTGAAACGTAGGCCACCATCGCGCTTTTACCTTGTTCGAAGTTTTCTTCTCTTGTGTTCTCTACCATCTTCAAAGTTCTACTACTCCCTATATATATATATATATATATATATATATATATGTATATATATACCGTATACCGTAACACAGTATACCGTAGTTATGGGGGACTTCAATGCTAAAGTAGGCAAGAATCAGGCTGGAGACAAGGCAGTTGGGAACTATGGTCTGGGCAGTAGAAATAGCAGGGGGGACCTACTAGTTGAGTTTGCAGAACGGAATAACCTACGCATAATGAATACCTTCTTCTGTAAACGGGAGAGTCGGAAGTGGACCTGGAGGAGCCCGAATGGGAGCACAAAAATGAAATAGACTTCATATTATGCGATAACCCTGGCGTCGTGCAGGATGTGGAAGTGCTCGGAAGGGTAAGGTGTAGTGACCACTGTATGGTAAGATCCCGAATTAGGCTAGATTTGAGGAGGGACCGCAACAAGCTAGTACGAAAGAAGCCGATAAATGAGCTAACAGTAAGACGTAAAGTAGAAGAATTCAGGATCGCGCTGCAGAACCGATATTCCGCTCTTAACGAGGAAGCCGAGTTTACGACGCAGGAAGCCAGCGACAACCTTACACGCATTATTACGGAGTGTGCAGTAGAAGTCGGGGGCACTATAGCTAGAACAGGATACTGGTAAACTTTTACAGGAGACGAAAGATCTAAACAGGAAACGGCAAACCATGAGAATCTCCACCGCAGCTGACAAATAGAACTAGCGGAGCTCTCCAAGCTAATCAATAAGCGTAAGACAGCTGACATACGGAAGTATAATATGGAGAGGATCGAATACGCTGTAAAGAACGGAGGTAGCCTGAAAGCAGTGAAGAGACGTCTTGGCGTGGGGAAAAATCAGATGTATGCACTTAAGGATAAGCAAGGCAATGTCATCACAAATAGGGATAAAATAGTCACAGTGGCCGAGGAGTTCTATAGGGATCTGTACAGTAGCCAGGACATACAGGATAATGCCGAAGGAGACAGTAGTTCACAGGAGATAGACATCCCACCAGTAACGACCGAAGAAGTAAGGAAGGCTTTGAAAGAAATGAAAGGGGGCAAAGCACCTGGTGAGGACCAGATAACAGCAGACCTCTTGAAGGATGGCGGAGAAATTGTTCTTGAAAACTGGCAAACCTGTATACGCAATGCCTAATGACCGCAATGGTACCGGAATCTTGGAAGAACGCGAATATCATCCCAATTCATAAGAAAGGCGACATGAAGGACTTGAAAAATTACGGCCGATCAGCTTACTGTCAGTCGTCTACAAGGTATTTACCAAGGTAATCGCTAACAGAATTTCTGCAACCTTAGATTTCAGTCAACCTAAAGAACAAGCAGGGTTTCGTAAAGGCTATTCAACAATGGACCATATTCACACGATCAATCAGGTGATAGAGAAGTGCGCTGAGTATACTGAACCCCTATATATAGCCTTCATAGATTATGAGAAAGCATTTGACTCGGTCGAAACCCTAGCAGTCATTCAGCATTACGGAACCAGGGGTAGATGAGCATTATGTAACAATACTAGAGGATATCTACATGGGTCTACAGCTACGATCATCCTCCATAGGGAGAGCAGTAAAATACCTATAAGAAAGGGGGTCAGACAAGGAGACACAATCTCTCCAATGCTATTCACAGCATGTTTACAAGAAGTATTCAGTAGGTTGGATTGGGAACAGGTGGGTGTAAGGGTTAATGGAGAATACCTCAGTAACCTCAGATTTGCTGATGACGTTGCCTTGCTAAGTAACTCGGGGACGAATTGCAAAGCATGCTTTCCGCACTGGGCGAACAGAGTAGAACCGTGGGCTGAAAATTAATATGCAGAAAACTAAAGTAATGATCAATAACCTCGGGACAGCACAGCGTTTGACATAGGTGGCGAGGCAGTGGAAGTGGTAAGCGAATATATCTACTTAGGCCAAGTTGTGACCCCAGATCCCAACCATGAGGCAGAGATAATTAGAAGGATCAGAATGGGGTGGGGTGCATATGGCAGACATTCTCAGATAATGAATAGCAGCCTACCATTGTCGCTGAAGAAGAAAGTGTATGACAGCTGCATCTTACCAGTACTCACCTACGGGCAGAAACTTGGAGGCTCACTAAGAGGGTTCAACTTAAATTGAGAACAACTCAGCGGGCAATGGAGCGAAAATGATAGGTGTAACATTAAGGGACAGGAAGAGAGCGGAGTGGGTCAGGGAGCAAACTGGTGTTAAAGACATATTAGTAGAAATTAAGAAGAAGAAATGGACGTGGGCAGGACATGTAATGCGAAGGCAAGATAACCGCTGGTCATTAAGGGTAACAGAGTGGATCCCTAGAGAAGGCAAGCGTTGCAGGGGGTGGCAGAAAGTTAGATGGGCAGATGAGATCAAGAAGTTTGCGGGGATAAATTGGTCACAGTTGGCACAGGACCGAGGTAATTGGAGAATAATGGGAGAGGCCTTTGCCCTGCAGTGGGCGTAGACAGGCTGGTGATGATATATATATATATATATACATATATATATATATATATATATAATATATATATATATGTGTGTGTGTTTTTATATTGTAGGGAGAATATTGAGCCCATGATGTCATCAGGGTATGTCCCTTGGGCATGCATCAATGGAAGCTAAGGCGTTGTTAGAGACGTACAGGGCTGAGAAATTGAACATCAGCAAGGAAAAGTTCTACGATAATTCTCAGGGAAGTGTTTGCTTTTTGAGGCTAGAGCAGGTTGCTTGTGAACTAAGAGCTGCGGCAAAGAAACAGAAAGTTTGCGTCCAATAGTGTTAAAATTTGAGTGTATTCATCCAAATCACCATAAGGGAAATATTCGACTTCCAGAAGCACGAGGATTTAAGGGTAGCACAGAGGAAGTTAACTTCAAGGCTGTCAAAAGCACGAAAAGAAGATAAGAATTCTGGAGGACAAAACTACAGGAAGATGTCACTTGTTGTTTGTTGCAGTTGGGTGCATATGTTAAAGCGCGGTTCTTTGAAGAGATGTGCGACGAGCCGGTTGGATACAACGCACGAGCTTTAATTGCAATTTTAAAGCTTAAGATGGTGCTGACTCCACATTTCACTGTTTTGTCAAAATCTAAACCTTCATAGCCACAGAATGAAGAAACGCCAACGAGGGCAACATTAAGCGCAATGTTTTTCGCTAGCCTTCTCCCGTCCCAGATCTTCGTTTGTGTAAAGAAGGAACATCATATAGAACATGTGAATTCTCGGCAATTACAAATATTCCACAGCAGGCTGCCAGATTTCGCACTAAAAACGCATTGAACATCTTGAAATTTGTTGCAACGTAAAACTCACACAGCATGCTGTGATTTCTCTTGAAATGTGCAAAGTGTAGAGGAACTCTTCACCAGAGAAGTGGGAGCAAAACATGTGCGCCGTTACTGGAATTACAGTCAAGGCTTTCTTTTATTCGGAAGCACAATTTGGAAAAGTTAGATTTTGCCGTGTCCTCTGGGGTGACGAGAGAACAAATTTTGCAGCGCGTTTTCCCGCATCGGCGGCCGCCTGAACGTTGTTTCATGATTACAATTTTAGCCTTAACAAGCATATCTCTGAAGTTCTTGTCTTTAAGATACACTACACGGGGTGGTTCGATTAAGATAGCTAACAGGAGCTCACTTTGTCTCACCATACTTAAATGCCTTCTCAGTATGTTGCTTACTCGGGGCATGTTCGCACCGTATGTTAATACCAGGTTGGTCTGGGGTGTTTCCATTTTTTGTGAATTGGCCTTTGTCAATGCTGACTGGCGGTCTTTTGGGCGAGCCAGGTTGATTGCGTCATCAATTATATTTTCTGGGTAATTTTGATTCAGAAGAATGTTTTGTGAGTTTCTGTCAAAATCCTGGATATTAGAACAGATTCGGTGGTATCTCTATGCCTGCTAGTATGGTATTAAAAATTTGCAATGTCATGGGCGGTTGCTGTCAAAATGCCGGAACTGTTGTGTTGACGATTCGTGGGTTTTTTAGACGGTGGTCACGAGGGAGTTGCCACGTACTCAAGGGTTATCTCCAAAGAGTTCATAGCATCTTGAGATATGTCGTGGGTGAACTTGATGAAGACAGATAAATTTTGAAATGAAGTCTAGAAGCCTCTCTTTTTCGTTGTTCCATACCATGAATATGTCATCTAGGAAACGCTTGTAAAACAGTGGTTTCTTTTGTAGCTTCTCATTGGAAAGATTTTCCTATGATGCCATATAATATTGGCGTAATTTGGAGCCATCTTAGTTCTCATCGCCGTCCCACTGATCTCAAGAAAGTGCTTTTAGTTGAATTCGAAGTGATTATAATTTAGTACAACTGTTAGAACCCTTGCGAGAGTTTCGCTCTCTATGTCTATTGATAGGTGCTTTAAGCCAATAAATGCTACCACGGTCGAGGCGACGCCTTCCGATTTCGGAATATTTGTGTAAAATGAGGACACTTCTAGCGTCCACAGAAAACATTCTGGGAACATGATGATACCAGAAATTTTCTGTAGAAAATGGCTGGTAGTTTTTATGTAGGCGTGAACGTAAAGAGGGTGTCCTTTATTATGTGAATAATGAAGCTTGAAATTTTTTTTCCTTCATCGTCTCGTTACTGGATAGAATGGGTCTGCCTGTGTAGTTGCTCGGATATATTATGGGTAGCAAGTAAAATCGACCAGGTACAGGGTGTATCATTGGCATAATTTTTATCATCGCGACAGTTATATTACCCTCCGTGAGAAGAGATTTTACGGTGTTGTGAATTTCCATTTTATAGAATTTTGTGGAGTCATTTGGTAGCTCATTATAGAATTGTCGCCTAGTTGTCGCATTCCCTTTTCCAAGTATTCAGACCTATTAAGTATAAAAATGGCTCGCCCCTTCTCCGCTGGTTTGATAATTACGGTGCTGCCCGCTTGAAGTGAATTTTAGGCTGCTCGCTCTTCTGCTGACAGGTTGTTGCGCGCGGGTTGGTGCTGTGCATATGCCCGGAGAAAATCCTTCTGTACAGCCGGAAATATACATATCTAAGTGCTGGTCTCGTCGGTCTTTTGGTGCCCAGGATTTGTTTGAGGCACCACGCAGTTGTGTTTATGTGTATTCGTGGACGTAGATTATGTACGGATGTGTCCAGGTCCTGATAAAGTTGGAACTCATTAAAAGTTTTGGAAGCAGGGCAAAATGTCAAACCTTTTGAGATAAGTTTTTATTGAGCTAGGGATAACGTTTTGCTTGACAGATTTACCACGTTCGTTTGTTGTCTGTTCACAGGGCGAGATACCACAACAGGCCCTGGGGTGACGCCAACGGGTTATGTTGGTTGCACGAGGTTGACTAAAAACTGAGAATTGTCAACGTGTTTTATGTGAGCAAATAATATAGATATATTAATATATATATATATATATATATATATATATATATATATATATATATATATTTATATATAGTGTCAGAATGACACCTAACAATCCGCTCCAATTTTTTATCCAGACGCTCCTGATGCTGCTGTTTCGAAGAACAGAGCTGAGGGAAGTACTACCGACCGCAGATGCGCAGCAAATATGGCTTGAGGATATCGACGGCGCAGCTTGTGAGGTTGCAGCCAACTTCTAGGCCTTTGAAATCGTCATTGGCAGCGCCCGGACCGTCTCAGCCTTTCCCAATGATGATAGGACGACGCCACCAGCGTGCGCAGGTCTGCTCGGTGGAAAGCTGACGCACCACGGATCGCTCGGCAGTGGGCAAGGCGGCAGCGTCAGAATGCCACCTAACAATCCGCTCCAATTCTTTATCCAGGTGAGAAAACATTTCGGAAAATGCTTCCGCAGTAATACTGTATTTCTTATTCTGCTGCCGTGCCCGTGGCATTGTGTGACCTGGTTTACAACGTCTGTGCATCTTTGCGGTTCTTGCTGCTTATGGCTGGAGATGTAGAGTCCAATCCTGGACCCGAATTCGACGAGTTGGTAGAGCAGCTGAAACGAATCGCGGGTGATATCAAAGAAATCAAGGCAAAACAATCTGATGTAAGGGAAACTATACAAAATAAAGAGAACCACGGAACTCAGAAATGACTGGAAGGTCATTAAAAAAACCCTAATACATTTTATTTATTCAGTTCTAGACTTGTCAAACAAACCACAAAGGCATTTGTAAAAAGCAATATAGCGAAAACAAAACCAAAACGAAATCCAAAGCAAAAACGCCCCGTGCGATTGAGGTTTCTGCGCACGTAAAGCTCCCTATGTAGTCAAAACAATTCAGAGTCCTGTATTACGGCATGCCTTATCACCTGTGAGGTGCCAACGCAGTACAGCACACAATCAACCAACCAATCAATCAATCAATCAATCAATCAATCAATCAATCAATCAAGCAAGCAATCAGTCTTAAAATTAGCAAATACTTTTTCGTTTTTTCTGGTCCTTTTTCTCATTTTTGTTTAAAACTCTGTGGTCTAATTCTAAGCTAATTCTCGGAGCTAAAACGAATACTTGTTATAAAGAATATCTCAAAAACAAGTGCCATTTGGGCGTCGTTTACTTTCTATATATTAAAGAATAATAGAGTGACCTTGTTTGACTGGTCTGTTTAAAAAAAGTGTGATGCCTGCAAAAATGTTTTGCAACATTTTATCTATAAACAAAAAATTGAAAATTGCAGGAATCGCAAATAAGTGCGTATAAGCAAAACTTGTGCTGAATACATGAACCTAGAAATAAAAAAAAACAACAAAAGTCATCCTGAAGAAATTAGAACATTCTGTTTAGAAAATGTGCTGTGTTTCCTTACCCCGTTTTCGTTTCTACTGCAAGAGCAACAGAATGGCCCGCTAGGATGTGCAAATTGAAGTTGTCTGTAGAGCCCATAACTTGATAGCCAGACAAATCATATAACATTACGTAGAAACGGGTAACTCTTAGCCTCACTAAATGCACTGAATCTCGGAATGTAGGTTCTAGGCAACTCTGAAACAAAAGTGCTCGAGAACGTCACACAAATTTCAGTATAGCCAACTGTTATCTTAGGGCTAACCCTGGAAATTTTCTGCAACACAACATAGAACTCATTATTCACCATTTTCCAAAGACGGTGGGATTGGCAGCTATTGAATTGCAACTGTGTTTCTCTGACAAAAATTTGGAATATAAATGCTTTATTTGAGAAAAACGCCTAATTTCTTTTCGGTATTTTTTCAGGGCAGCAATATATCTCTTGCAGCGTGTTATCACCCCATTTGGACAAAAGGTGAAGGTAGAAGAATTTTATAGAGGGTTGGGTGGGGGTTTAGTCAATCTATATTTTTTAAGCCACTAATGGCTATCTCTCCTAATTACACCCCGCCGTAATGAGCAAAATCTTTTCTGTGCCACATGTTAGAAGGTCGTTAATGGCGTCGTAATGGCCCTGAGCCAAGGGCTTAGAACGTGTGCCTATTTTTGTCTTCCTACACCGAGAGGTTTGTTTTACTGCGCTTATTTGCCCACCCGAATGCCTGGCAACCTCGGAATGGTCCCACACTTGCGTAAAGCCGTGCCACAGCAGGAAGTAACGTCTTGACTGCTTACCAAAGTGAATAGTTCCGCAAAGATCAGCCCCAAATGCATTTACGAACATTCCATCGTTGCGTGTGCCGATTCACCTAACAGAGTTTTTCTTGGCTGCAATACCAATGCTTACAACTTCTAAACCACAACAGATTGCTCGACGTAGCAGGCGTGCGGGCGTGTAGTGATGCGCGGCTGCCCAAAAAAGAACATGCGTAAAACAATTACGAAATGAACATTCATGAGATGGCAGCATGAAAATGGAGGCCTAGGGATGAAAATTATACGACCCTTACCAAGATTCCCTCAGTTTTGACAATGCAGCAATGCTGAAAACATACAGCCTAATAGTAACAAAAATGTCTAGTTTTTGAATCCACGGAAGTGCCAACCGATTGAAAGTTGAGTGAATTGGTGATATATTTTGGGAAAAAGCGCCAATAGCGACTACGCGTAGCGCGCTGTTCTGTGTTCGTTATACTTGTTATCGTTTTTGGCGCTTTTTCCCAAAAGGCCAAGCGATGTCTTCTTGGGGAAGGTATGTGGACACAGCTCGCCGAAGATGTCGTGGCGCCTGGTTTTTGCGGCCATGTGAGTAAAAAATGGCGTTTTCCCCTCCTACTATGACAAGATTCTGTCATTAACCTCGCAGCCGGATGTCGCAGAGACTGCGAAATTTGCAGCCAGTACAATAAAACGAAATTGACAGTATTTGCACGCGCGGGGTTGCCTTCAGCTGCCATTGTTTCAGACGCAATAAACTTAGACACGAGGGCCCTGCCAGTGTGGTCGCATCTACATCACAAAATTGTTTGGCAACACCTAGCTGTGCCACCGCACACAACATGTTACAGAACAAAACTGGCAGAGCTTCGATCACGTAATGACCCTGTGATTTAGCTGACGACTGGAAATCATACCATTTAAACGTGCGTCTGCTAGCGGCCAGAGGAGATGCGAAGGTATTGTTTTCGCCCCTGGCAATGCCGCATTGCGACGTTTCCGGGGTGAAAGAGTTTGTGGGCATGTCCTGCCACAGGCAGTGGCGAGGTGAGCGTCCACCATGGCTTTGGAAGGCACCATTTACATTCATGTGCCTTGGTGGCACCGGTCACCTACCTTTACAATAGGTACAAGCGACTTCCCGGCCTGGCACGCGGCCCATGTCACGGACTACAACGGTTGGGAATTGCACCCGCCTTGCATGGGAAATTGCCTCTATGGCAAGATGCTGCTCTAAAAACGCAGGAACTTTCGGCGGGAGTTACTAGAATTACGCAATGGCTGGGAGCAGTAACACACGCCTGTATTCAAGCTTGGGAGGAAGCCCGGGTGTCAACGTTGCCTATAACTACGTCACTCGACAGTACACACCTTGTGCGCCATCGGTTTATCAAATATGATGGAGACATTAGCCCGAGGGAATTGCACACCTCTGTTTCCCATGCGACGGCCTAAACAGTGTTGGTTCATTTTGCTGGGGGTGCTGGTATGCCCCGGTAACCCTGCTTCTGCGGAGCTCCAGTGTCAAGTTATGTAGGGTGGGAGTACTGGCCCTTTGGTGTGGTTCCAACCTCCCCGAGGTTCCCACTGGGAAATGACGGAACTTCCGAAAGTTGGTGAAGGTAGGATAATAGCAGTCACCCACTGGCTGCGCGGCATTTGGACGGCAGTCGAAGAGTTAGAAAATATGAGTACCATTACTTGAGGAGACCGGGAAATTTCACGAGGTTCTCCGCACCCCACTGCCGAGAGAGTCAGGTGGTTTTGCTTTCCGTCTTTCCGTTAC
This sequence comes from Haemaphysalis longicornis, assembly GCA_013339765.2. Lineage (NCBI taxonomy): Eukaryota > Metazoa > Arthropoda > Arachnida > Ixodida > Ixodidae > Haemaphysalis > Haemaphysalis longicornis. Next base: position 99,428,348 of record CM023457.1, on the reverse strand, counting down.
ACCTTATGAGGAGACCGGTTGGACCTCGGCGAGTGGGTTGGAGGGTTAGTCATCGGCGCCATCGATGGATCAAGCACGAGGTTGTCGGTGCTGCCCCCCTGCGATCCGCGGGCGAACCTTGCAAGGCGGTCTGGGTTCCCGCCGACCAGTCACCTCATGGGATCTTATCCCACGGACCTATCAACCTGTTGGAACTTCTGGATCAGCCCTTTTGTTAAAACCCGTGCGACTGATGGGTTAGCAGAGAGTAAGATGCAGGGGTGAACTTTACGATGCCCGGAGAAATCTATCAGTCTCCGGGTGGTCCAGTTCTCTGCGTATCCCCCTTCGGGGAAGTCTCTCCTGGTTGCCCACCAGACGCCGGTGGACGATGTGTAGGCCACCCATTCCCAATAAGAAAATGTGCCTCCGGCCGATGAGGTGGATAATTCACGGTCTTGGTACGTCTGCGGTTGCAGCCTCGGCATATTAGCCAGAGGATTCGCCAGACGCTGCTTGTCTATTCATAGACCGGCAGCCAATCCGTAGTCAGAGGTTGCGGAAGACCAGTACGAGGAACAATGCGATCGTGGTCCCTGGAAAGGCAGCGAAGTAGCTGAAAAATTCAAACCATGGCAACGTACTGTAGCCCCTGATTCGTTCGGCCGCAACTAGTGACGTTCTCAAGACTGTTTAATACTTTATTGCGGAGCAAATAACCATGCATAGTAGTACACGAGACAAGGGCTAGATCTGAACAAAATCTCTGCCCCACAGAAATATAAAATTCAAGCTTTGAAGGTAGTGCGGACTGAGAAAATACTCTGATACAGTATAGCATATCAAATTTTCCTGTGATATCTGCAGCACATGTTCATTGGACGAGGTGGTTAATTTTTAGTGGTCAATTACGCATTTCATAAATTAAATGGAGAGGACAGCATTAAAGTCTTCACGAAATATGATCATCGCGCCGGAGCAGAATGCGTCTGTGTAAATAGCCGCGGACGCATGTATAGGGGTGAAAGTGACCCCTACGAGTTGTTCCTGCACTGCTGTATACTTTTTTTTATGCCTTGCCTTAAAACGCCCAGTTTTCCTAATCGAACTGTTCCACCCGAAGCACACATGAAGCTACCTGCCGATTTGTTTCTGGCCCCTAGGGCTGTTGTCCGGTGTCTTCACTGCTCTGCGTATAGGTTTCGGCTTGTGGGCGTGCGAAGAAGAACACGGCATCTATTGCCCAGTTCCAGGCGATCTTTTTACTGCTGCAGGACAGTCGGCGTGCCAGAAGATTGCACTGATGGTTGCTGACAACAAAGAGGGAGTCGTTGAACCCACGGCTGCGTGTGATGTAGCTCTGTTGGTGTTTTGTAAAAGATTTTCATGTATTAAAAGACATAAGCCCACGTAAAAAACCTCAAGCTGTGTAACACAATGGTACCTCACAAGCGTTGTCTACAAAATCCTTTTCTATAGAAAATGAAATCCCGACCATTTTTGTAGAGACGGAAGAAGGGTGGCCTGTTTCATTTACAATACCGATATGCTTATATCGGGACATTTTTCTTTCTAACTCTAAGTAGCTGGTACTGGTGTGGGCTTGATGCTTTTTAAAAGAGACATAATTGCATTTGTACAGGAAGGAGCAGATTTTTTGTTTTAAAAATATTCTCCGTAGATGTCTCTCCCAAAGTAAGTACCATTACGCTGTCCATATTGCTATGAAGGAGACCGCACATAACGATTTTACTGTTGCATCTTTTATGTATAGTTTTTGTTTTCTTTATATGGTTTTAATTTCAAGTGAATAAGTAGGCAATCGCTCATTCAACACTCCCTGGATATAATTTTGCCATGCCAAGTGTGCAAACCCAATTGATGCGTACACTGACCCTGATCACGTAGCAAAAGCGTTCACATGCATAAACATCACCTTTTTAATTTTTCAGATAGCCCGTGCCAGTAAACTACACCGTTTTTTGGATAGTGTACTTTTTGCTTCCTTTTCTTTACAAAAATTCTAGAATTTACGTAGAAGTAATTAAAACGCGGCCGATTCAAATTTAGTTTATGACAGTTCCAGTTATACAGTAAAGCAGGTAAGCAATCCGAATTTGCCTTCAACTTTCGGCGTACAAAAACAGAAGGTTTCGAGAGAAGAAATGTTAACATATTGCGGCGTGACCTGCGTCACCACCTGTATGTGTGCAAAGTGAGTTGAAAACTATAAAATATCCCAGGCTTTCACCTGTACTACAACTGTATTAAATTCAAACGATCTATACGCAAACACGCAAATTGAAATTACAAGAACCAAGATGCACTGGTTTTATACAAATATAACGTGCACACTCTAGCTAAGTAGCACATGGCTATTCACATCATTGAATAAAAGCAGTGCAACAATTGCCACGTATACCACAATCTAGCGCGGAACTGCTTACAGTGGGCGTAGCAATAAATTGGGAGTTTATATTTCCTAATACAGATTTCGCCACGTATGCGGTCACTGTAAGGATGTGTTTACCTCGTAATTCTCTATAATCTTTCCCCACCAACTTCTCACGCTTCTCACCATCTCTTTCGGTGTCCCGTAATAAACATGTCAGGTGTTTCCTCAATATAACACAGTTTTTTCCCGTCGGCACTCCTGACGCGGGACCTTTTGGGACTTTTCTGGGCGCGAATTGATAGACGGTCTTTACTTACGCAACAGTGTCAATCACGATAATTCAGCGCGAGCTCTTTGTGATTTCGGCGGCCGAAATATGGTGTTTTAAACTGTTTTTATTGCGATTACCAAATTACACCCAAGTCAATTTCTTATTTAAGAAAAGCAATAGCATTAGTTTGTGTATAAATACTCGTCACTTGTGTATGCTCTGAAAAATGTTGAAACGTATTATAAGGTTACAGGCTCACGCGTTTAGGCAGTCTTGCTATTTAAAGATGTCATTCTCTCCTTCTAGGATTGTTTTAAAATTAGTGGGGCAGACCAATCAAGACAAACCTTCATACATAAGGACGTGCCAAAAACCATACTTTGAGCTATACCCGCCAAATGCAAACACATAAACAGTTTTCATAATTAGAGCGTGCACCTAATTGTTCGAAGTATTGAGGGTAAAACAAATTGCCATTTCTTGTTATCGTTTTTTGTATTGCGTGCTAGCCTACACTTCTTAATTGGGCGGTAGATAGATGAACTATTTCAAGGAAAACAGGTTTGCGACACAAGAAATGTCAAACGTCGCTTCTGGTGGTAGCATTTTCTTTTACAACGTGTAAAGCTTTTTTATTTTTGACAGGCCTTGTGGCGTTTACCGAACGGCAGTAGCCCCAATGAGAATATTAAAAATGAATTATACAACCTTCTATGTTCATTGAACACAATTACGCCAATAATGTAGGGCAGTTTTTGCTGTGTATGGGCAGGACAGGAGTTCCACAATAACATGTAAGAATAAACTGTTCCAAGCAACTTGGAAGCTTCCGCGTATTAAGCTACGCTCTCGTGAGAAGCACCAAGATTTGTTGAAGTTTTTTGCGGGGAAAATTATTTGTTTCTAACCGCTTTGCAGAGATTAAAGTCATACCGAACGTAAAAAAGTAAAATATTGCAAGCCGTCAGATTCATTCCGGTTTTGAAACCAGAAAAATGCAGGTGTCATACTATGTACTTTTCCTGTGAGATAACGCCGGCAGTAATATTTCGTACGTGTTTAAAAACTGATCTCAAAATGTTCTACAGACTTCAAGCTATTAAAATCAAAGGAAATGTTAACCCCGTAAAATTCTAAGCAAATTAGATCGATAATGCAAACTATCCAATTACGTTATTGAACATTTCTTTGTTATGATGCCAAAAAAAAGTGTGGTTGCTTTATAGTGATCTTTCAGGCACAGCGACCCAACCTCTCCACATCCAGTGCTGGGCTTCCAATTTAAGAGTAGTCTGGCGCGTTCACATAAGACATCCTTGTTGTAGCAACGCGGGAAAGTAGAACATCCGCCAAAATCGGAACCTCGGAGTGAAACACGGGTGTGGCGCACACTTACGCTATATACAACTTGATTATTGTTTCTTCATATTTGATCCACACGATCGCTATGATGTACCTGTAATTCTTTCTATTTACTGCTAGTGTTCCTTGTGTGTCTTTATTGACAAGACATTTCACTTTCCTATCCGCTAGAAAAATATGTAAATTGTTGGATGCCGAATTTCGTCGCGTGCCGCACTGTTTTAAAGATGTTCATCTTTGGTCGCTCACACCCTCCTTGTCTGTGTTATCTGTTCACGCAATAGTATGGCTTTTGTGTATAAATACGTGTTCTCTTTCTAATAAACTTACAGTTGCGAGCTCAGCACTGTGCGTCATCTACTCTTCTTTAGGATCCTGTGTTTCTTGCGCTGTTTTTTCCCCATGAATCTTAATCTGCACCAACGAGCCCAACCTGCCATCATAATTCATTGTATACTGCATGGCGGGTTTATTAGGAGTTGATTAATATAGCGGCCCTATTCGCTTGGTATTTATGGCAATGCCGATGGCGCTTTTCAAAGCATCGACAGTATCCGCTCGGCTTTAGGTGTGTCCGCCAAAAAATACACCGTTGGTAAATTCTGAATGCACGCAAAGAAGCTGTTACAGAACCGCAACAAAACCGATGATTCAAGAAAGCAAGAAGTCTATTGCCGGTATTTAATGCCGTGGAATGCATGCAGGCAACCATGCGAGTGCGCCGCCATATCTGTGGCCAAGCGACTGTTGCTAGGCGACATTGTGCGCACGGCCCCCAGATCAGGCACCCCTCTTCTCTTCTATGCAACCGCGTGAGTGCGCCGTCACTCGTTACGTCGGGCTCCGCGGGATGGCAGTACTTGTCCATGTCCGTGGCGCATCGCCCATGTCTGTGGCCGTTTCCAGTGTTGCCAAACGAACAAATTGACCGCTAAACGTTTCAACGAATAGCATCTATATTCTGTGTAAAATGAAGGAGTCGAAGCATGGAACCAATTACACACTGGAAGAATCATTGGCACAGTATTGTAAAAATTGTGTTTACATTTCAACGCGTGTTTTCTGTGCCGGAGTAATGCAGGCCATTCATTAAAACACCCTCTATGATTGCTAAACCATTGAGGTCACCCAGATGCCGCTTACTAATTGAATCAAGAATATGACAATAGAAAAAGAGAGTTTCTCGAGCCGCACTTTGCATGTCTTTACACTGTCAGATGATTGCTGGCGAGACGAGGGTTTGCCAATGGTATTTATGCACTTGTAAATGCAACATTTGGCATATACAATATCCTTTCCTGCAAACAAAATGATGTGACAACAGAAAGTCTCCTACATTACGAATCTACTATTTCCTTGTCCGACGAGAATACTCTTCTTTTGGTGACGGCTGGTCGGGATAAATTCTGATGGTAAAAGTTGTAAAAGCAATGCAGTCCTTTCAGCATTGTAGTTTCTTGCTCAATAAAAACCTCTTTTACTCATGTAACAAAGGTATAAAAACTAAAATCATTTCTACAAAATTGCAAGACATTTTACAACATACTCAAGTGTGCTTTTTATACTGTGTTGCAGTTAAACATCGGCATACTTCTCTAAAACTCGTTTGTGACTACAGTGTGTCTGAAGCTTTTTCCTTGCGGTAGTTTTTTTTTTATCTTGCCAAATGCTTTCACCGGCTGTTTTTTTTACTGAGGTTGGAACAACTTCAGGTGAGACACGGCATGCATTATTGGTGAAATAAATTGTGCTTACCACAATCAGAGAAACAACTTTTTTATGTTCGTTTTCGGCACTCAAAACAGTCCAGGGAAATGTTAAAATATGAAGTTTAGTGCTGCCAGTGCAAAGTCTACTGACAAGGCATCGAGAAGGCTTGAACAAAGCAAGTCACAGTACCTCAGAGGAAGTATTTTAGATCCGGGTATAAGCATATGCATCGCAAATGCGTCAAAAGCGTTTAGGTGGGAGCGGAGTGGAATATAAATGGAGGCTCCTCTTATGAACAGGGTTCGTCCAGAAAAATTTTGTAGCCATGGTTTTTTACTCATGTTTAAAACGCTGATCACCAAATGTATAGTTTATATGGTAGTTGCAGCAAAGAATGCGGCCTAAGAAGCGTACGCAAAAGCTGAAACTTAGTACTCACGACAGTTTGTTTCTTTAAATATTAACACCACATGCTTTCGCTTATATGAGAATAAAATATTCGAATGTTAAGAATATTCGTTAGACGAAGTCCTTCAGACCATTTTCTTGACCACTTAGTTTGTCAGAATACACAATATGCCGATGCAAATATAGTTAAAATAAAACATACTTTATTTTTGAAAAAGATAGATGCCAAGCTATATTGTCAAACCGTAAACACTGTTTTCATAGACATCTAACCCCGTCATATTCGGGAGATGGACATTACGACTTTATGGTCGCCATGCGTACACCTTTTTTCGGACCACCAGAGCTCCCGCTTAATTTTTTTTGTAGTCATATGCGTCAGACTGAACATCTTTGTTTATAATAATAAAATATGTGATAAACTTCTCTTTCCATGTTTACCTCTCTTGTCCTGTTCTGAGCAGTTAGCGCACGTGCCAAATATAATGACAAGCCCCAACATAAAGAATAAAATTCAGGTCGCGGGGAAACATTCGCCGTCGACTTTTGTTGGGTGTTGAGGATAACCTTTGCCTGAACATTCCAAACACACACAATATTTCCGTGTGTTTTTCATCGCGGTATCTTTTTATGACGCCAACCTTTTCATACCACCCTTTTTTCTTCCGAAGGAAACGTACACCAAAATGTGTTCGCGATTTTTATTTCCGTATGCATAGTTCTCGATAAAAATAATTTGCCGCCATTCCACAATAGAAAGTTCATGCAGACTCGACCTGTTCCTACGTTAATTGTTTGACCTCCAAGTCCTGCTGTGTCCGCGAGTTCATGACAGCGCATTTCACTGTAGTATACTCTCGCCTTCCTCATGTTTTCCGCCCTCGCTGTATATACGACGACCAGGCTTTATCACACAAACACTTCGCGTTCGCGCGTCAGAATTGTTGTCCGATGCATACTTCGCCCATTTAAAATGTCTCCTTAAGTATTCTGATGGCGCAGTCCGCAATGGAAGTAAGCCACCTTAAACAGAGAACGCTTGCACAGATTCCACCTTAGTCACGTGGAGTTCTAAAGGATTTAGGGCACTTCCTGAAAGGCAACTTTTCTGCACTAACTTTCCTCAGGCAATATTTATCATAGACTCACTCTAAGTGTTTTCAGTATTACTAGGAGCGTATTTTTACCAAAGTGAAGCCACCTATACAAACCAGGTGGTTAAAACTATAGGCTGTGTTACAGTGATATAAAGGGGAGGACGTTTCTCTATCTACGGAGGAAATAAAATGAGGAATAATTGATTTTGCTGCAACAAACAAAGTGTGTATGAGATCATCAAATAAAGGGAGAAAATTTTCTCAGGTGCGTAATCGAAGAACCAATGGGTTTGAATGGTTCAAGAAAAAGGTGGTGTGGTTGTTTAGAAGGTAAGCTGATAAAAGCATTTATGAAACACTCGTTGTCACTTTATGCTGTGGAAATGTAGATATATTCTTTCATGACATCCGCTTGCGGTTTTAATCTCATAGTGGCATTTTAGGCCGTAGTGTCAACCAATAAGCCCTAGCTACAATTTGTAGGTGCCGAATCAACAACAAATGTTACATTGTTTGTCTATTTTATAATTAATTTTTTTAGTTATTCAGTTCATTTCAGATGGTTTATATTAGCGGTATACTAACCAAGCAAGAGAATTTGGGGGCTTTTGCTCTTAAAAATAACAAAGCTTTTGCCCGCGAATGTTATAATACAGTGCGTAATATTTTCGTATTACAGAAAACACCCTTTCCGTGCAACTATAACTCAAAACCCGCCACCATGATACGGAACAAAACTTCATTACCTGGCTAAGATGCGGAAACACCGATGCAATATAAACTTGTAAAATATTATCGCTAATTTCAGCCACACAAAGTAAATACCCACGTTTTAAGGAAATTACCAGCTTCGGCACAGCATCCGAATTTGATCGTAGGCAATACCAAACAAGCTAATCTCGCTTTAGAACCTCTGGAGGTAATCTATAGCGTAAATGTACTCCAGGTTTCAAACAGAACTTTTTTATCACAATCCAAGGAAAAAGGAGTAAATTTTCGTTTGCGAGTAAGCTACTCAAACCTGTAGTACTTTAAAAGAATGTTCGGGCAAATATTTGCAGCCTATAACAAAAGTGTCATATTTTAAACATGAGTGTGCGGCACTTCTCGCAAAACGAGTTTTATACCTTGCATAATAGGCCAGAGCCTTTGTACTGCCCTAGCCAAAGGTGTATTTTTACGTTTTTGTTTGAGTATGAAGCCTGAAAACTGTCACATAGAGCATGAGATAGTTACAGCCAGTATATTTTAATTTCTTGCACCCTTTGTCTGACGATGTTTCTCTGAATAAATACAAAAATTAATTTAGATACTTCTGCAAAATATTGTTCAGATGAAAGTGAGGCGTATTTGCGATATTTACACAATTTGGAAGGTTTCCTTGCAGCAGCGCAATAACGAACTGTTCGTAAGCTGGCGATCAACCTTCCTCATCTTCTTTCATAAACCGAGCACCGTCCCAGTGTCTCTCGTCGTCTTCGTCGTTTGCCTGTATTTGCTGCTTCACGTAACATGACCCCCGGCGGTGTGAAAGCACAGTTCCCGGGGTTGGCTAGGAGTCACTACCGGCAGGCGACCACTAGGCCTTGAGGCGAGATGCGTGAAAAATGTCTGATGAAGAGAACGGGTTGGATGTGAAGTGCAGTAAAGGAGACAATCGTAGTTACATTCGTCAACCTGTTGGAACACCTGATAAAGTCCAGCGTAACGAGGCATCAACTTTGCGGAAAGGTCAACGCCGCGAAGAGGCGTGTACCGGAGCACCAGAGGGCCAGGCGGAAAAGACACAGTGATGGTGCTTACTCTCATAACTGGAGTTTTGGGTCACCTGGGAATCAAACAACCGTGTGCGAAAGAAGTTACGTGCCAGCGCAGCCCCCGTGATGGCGTCGTTGGGGTAGGCTGTCCGTTAAGAACCGGGAGCAGGCAGAAAGTGTTTCTTGGCAAGCTGGTTCTTCACCGTAAACAGATAAAACAGAGAATAGACGGTGGTAATATGGCGTGCAGGTTTATAAGCGAATGTGACATATGGAAGCTCCGCATCCCAGTCTTTGTTGTCAAATGAGTCATACATGGCCAGCATTTCGAAGAGTGAACGATTAAAGCGTTCGGTCAGACCATTTCTCTGGTGTTGATATGCTGTAATCAACTTGTGTCGTGTGGAGCATGTGCGAAGCAGGTCAGCGACGACCATAGAAAGAAAGGAACGACCACGGTCTTTGAGGAGTTCCCGCGGAGCACTGTGCGGCTAAATGACGTTTTCTAGGAGGAAGTCGGCCACAGGAGTGGCACAGCTTGTTGACAGGGCAGGGGTGATGGCATATCGGGTCGCGTAGTCAGTAGCAACCGCAATCCACCTATTGCCGGACAGCGATGAAGGAAAAGGGCCAAGGAGGTCCAAGCCGACGCGGAAGAATGGTCAAGTCGGAATATCCATGGGTTCAATGGGACCTGCAGGAAGCGCTGACAATTTCTTGCGGCGCTGGCACAAATCGCAAGCGTCGACGTATTGTTTGACGGTCTTATAAAGACCAGGTCAGCCGAATCAGTGGCGGGCGCGGGCATAAGGGTGCGCAACACCGGGATGGCCAGCCAAGGGGACGTCGTGAAGCTGTTGGAGGGCATCTAGGCGCAAGTGTTCAGGTACCACAAGCAGGACGTCAGGCCCATCCGAGTGGTAGTTGCCACGGTAGAGGACTCCCTCATGGAGGAGGAAGGCTCGTAGCGATTAGTCCGACGGGTCGCATAGGAGGGGTTCGATTATTGAGCGCACGGAAGAGTCACAGCGTTGCTCTTCGCCCATCTGGATGAAATCGGATATTGCCAAGAGGTGGGCATCGTCAGCGATGTTAGTGGTGTCCGGCGTACCGATGGGGTAACGGGAGAGACAGTCGGCGTCTTTGTGCAAATATCCATACTTGTGAACGATGCTGAAGTTTATTGCCCAACGACCTGTCCACCCGGTGGGGTCTTTTAAAGACGATAGCCACAGAGCGCATGGTGGTCTGTCACTACGGTGAAATCGCGACCATATAAGCTCGGTCAAAATTTTTCGACAGCCCACACCAGCGCAACGCACTCGCGTTCCGTGATGGAAGAGTTGCGTCCTGCCGGTGACAAGATGCGGCACGCGAACGCAACCACGTTCTCGTTACCACACTGGACTTGGGCAAGCACAGCACCTATGCCAAGGCCACTGGCGTCAGTGCGCACCTGCGTGGGAGCAGAAGGGTCGAAGTGGTTCAAGATTGGTGAGCTGGTCAGACTGTCGATGAGGCGACAAAAGGCTGCGGCTTGCTCAGGGCCCCGAGCAAATGGAGTATTGTTCTTAAGGAGTTCGGTAAGCGGTTGGCGATTTCAGCGAAATTTTGGACGAAGCGGCGGAAATAAGAGCACAAACCGACAAAATTGCGCACATCTGTTGCTGAACGTGGAACGGGAAATTTTTGCACAGCCTTCAATCTTGTCGGGATCAGTTTGCACTCCTTTAGCATCGACCAGGTGGCCGAGGATGGTGATTTGCCGTCGTCCAAACTTGCATTTGGAAGAGTTAAGTTGAAGTCCGGCTCGGTGAAAAACGGCCAGAACGTCCGACAGTCGCGGGAGGTGGGTCGCAAATGTTGCAGAAAAGACGATAACGTCATCCAGATAGCAAAGGCAAGTCGACCATTTGAGGGCGTGGAGGAGAGAGTCCATCATTCGCTCGAACGTAGCTTGGGGCATTACAAAGTCCGAATGGCATTACTTTGCGTTGGAAGAGTCCGTCCGGTGTGATAAAAGCCGTCTTTTCACGCTCCTTGTCATCGACAGTGACCTGCCAGTAGCCGGAGCGGAGATCAATGGAAGAAAAGTACGCAGCACCATGAAGGCAATAGAGCGCATCGTCGATTCTTGGAAGAGGATTGACGTCCTTTTTATGATTTTGTTAAGGTGCCGGTAGTCCATGCAGAATCGCCAGGTTCCATCTTTCTTTTTAACCAGGACAGCGGGTGACGCCCAAGGACTTGAGGATGGCTCAATGATGTCTCTATTAAGCATTTTCTTCACCTCTTTTTGGATAACAAGCCCGCTCAGCGTGTGACACACGGATACGGCCCGTTGTGCACAGGGGCTGGCGTCTCCAGCTGTAATACATGGCGGGCGACAATGATGTCTGGCCCAAAGGACGATCATCGAAATCGAAGATGTCGCTGTATGACTCCAAAACGCAACGTAGGTCTTGAGCTTGCGTTGGCGTTAGATAAGCTGCAATCATCTCGAAAGTCGGCATCCGTGTTCGGCATTCGAAAGAAAAGCACCGTGAACAAAACAGTCGTTTGATGACCAGCTACAGTCACTCGAGCAGAGCACATTGCGATAACCACAGGTGTTCCTCCATCAGCTACTCTAACAAGATGTGATGTTGGTGACGTCATAACATTGCATAAAGGCGGCGATGATGAGCACTCATAACAGAAAAAAATGCGCTCCTGTATCGATGACGGCACTGACAGGAACGCCGTCACTTCAACATCCAGTAAATTGTTCCGGGTATCCGAGGTCAAGAGAGGATTTTCGGGCGTGGTCTGGAATGCAGCGTCACCTCCGGGAGCTGCATTACCTAGTTTTCCGAAGGAGGTCGAGCGTAGTCGGACGTAGGGGATGGGCGGCGAGGCTGTGGAGAGCGGGACTGGTGGCGTTGGGGCGACGGCGAACGGTTGAATCTGGTGGGGGGACTGTAAAAGTTGGTCGGGTTCATCTCGAGACGGGAAGAGAAGCAATTTTGCCGGTCTTCGGAGTAGCCAAAGGGTGGTCGAGGACTATAGTCGGAGTAACTGTTGCGGAAAAACGAGACCCGGCGGCTGCGACAGTACCGGGCAATGTGGCCAACTCTGGAGCAATGGAAACAAATTGGTTGATCGTCCGGGGTACGGCACTCAGCAGGGTTACGGCGTGGGTAGTGTGGAGGAGGACGTTAGATGTGGGGACCGGGCGACCTGTACCCTTTTCCGAATGGAGAGCTAATCAAGCACGCAGGGTGAATGCCCATGTTGGCTATTTTTCCCGGGCAATGGCTGGTTAACGTCAACGGTGTTGGAGGTCGTCGCTCGGGCAAGGTATGGCACCTGTATAGGGGTCATAGCCTCCTGTTCTCGCCGCACGATTTTGCTGATATCCGACGGCGATGAAACGGTATCGTGTAGGCGGGGAAGATGGGTTTGTAGGTTGCCATCTTCACACGATTAGGTCGCTGGTTTGTGTGGAAGTCATGTGAAGTTGTAGGCTATATGGCGTATTTTGGCCTACCTCGAAGCGCGGACATTTCCTAATGATTGAATCTACAGTGCAACAGTCTTTGCATATAAGAAAATAGAATGCGTCGTTTGCAATGCCCTTAAGTATGTGGCCCACTTTGTCGGCCTCCGGCATTGTGCTGTCAGCCTTCGAGCACAGGGCCAAAACGTCCTGGATGAATGGATGCACGATTCAGTCAACGTCTGGGCGCGCGATGCCAGCTCCTTGCGGACAGCAACCTGGCGACCCAGAGGCTTTCCAAACACTTCTCGCAGCTTCGTTTCGAAGAATTCCCAGGTGGTCAACTCGGTCTCGTTCGTCTCAAACCACTTGCGTGCAGGACTCCTCCTCTTTCAGATAAAAGAGCATGATGGTGGGATCCCAACTGTTGTGAGCGCTAACAAGCTCGAAGAGGCTGAGCCAGTAGTCTACATCACTGTCTCCCGTCCCGGTGAATATGCCAGGCTCTCGGGGATGAGACACAATAGCGAGGGGGTCATCGACGCGGTCGCTTTATCACCAAGCATTGTTACGTGAGGAAAGGAGCGTGTACTCCGAAGCTCTGTGGTGGGTGGAGTACGCCCGGGTGAGCGGTACGGGATGGAGTGGTGATACCGACTCCGGAACCTCCACCACAATGTTAGGATGAAAATAAGGGGTATTTGCGATATTCACCACAATCTGCGATGGTTGCATGCAGCAGCGCAAAAAACGCACAGTTCGCTAGCCGGCCGATCAACCTTCTCCTCTTTTTTTTTGAACCGAGCACCGTCCAGTGTCTCTCGTCATCTTCGTTGTTTGCCTGTATTTGGAGCGTCACGTAACAATATTTAAAAGTTTCAGCTGCCTTGCTAAGCTGAGAGGAAGCTCCTGCCGAATTGAAAAATGATAAACGGGAATTTAGCTACTATAGGAATTTAGGTACCGTCTTAAGAATAAATTGTAGTACCTTCCAAAGAAGGTTACAGTGCTCCAAAAGTCTTATCTTCCTAAACATTTGAAATTCATAGGTGTGTAGAAGGGTGTAGTTATTATTGCCCTTGTATTGTTTGAGTGCCATGTAGTTGCGGTATCAATGCAATTTACCCAGTCGGGCGGCGTCGGGCGGCGTAAACTGTAGATATCTTCAAGCTCTTTAACTGATGGGATGCTGGAGGCATGAGCCCTTTATTTACGCTATGTGCATTGAATATCTTTATTCAGTCGCTCATAGATGACATCACCCAAACATTCAGTGATGACGTCAGAAACCATTCAGTCCGTTTTAAGAGGCCAGCCGCAACATAAATTCTGAAGCTGAGTGCTTGTCGTAAAGGGGGTACATGTGACATATGGCTTCGACCAAGGAAAAGAAATTTTATAAGTTCTCACCCCAGTACGCGCCCACAAGAAGCTGAATCACTGTTACTTCTTCCTACCAAGCTAAGTAGGTAGGGAGATCGCCCAATTCAAAGTATGGACAAACATGGTCGGTTTTCCGTGCGCCAATGCTCCTCATCTCACTGACATACTGGGAGCGCGCTTGATTTGTATTCTCTTGCACAATAGATTGCGTCCGTCCAGTTTGTACCGGAAGAGAGACAAGGAGAATACGAGTTTTCATGGGTCTTGCGTGTGGCTGTATCCAAGCTACATGAGTTACATGTGAACAATCAATCTGAATGAAAATGTAATATGCACCATCTTATTCTACCCTAATACCTCTTCTAGCAATAAAAACTAAGGAGCATCAGGTTGTCGACAAAGCTGATATTTGTGCAGGATGTGACTGACAATAAAATCTAGGCCCCTATCACTGTTGGTTGAAAGAAATTGATGTCTGCAAAACACGAAGATATCTAGTTACAACACAATCCAGGAAAAACACTCGCAAGTGGAAAAAAGGATGCTTCTCTTTTTCCCAAACCAGGAGAACTCCTGTGCCAAGTTACCGTCAACAGTAGCTTAAGCAGGTGCCTTGGGCAGACTGTTCCAGTAGCACCTCCCTTGCAAGCCAGTTCTTGGTACAGGAAAATCTGTGTTGTTAAATAAACATTTTAGGACTGGTATAACACCGAATGGCCGCCCACCATTGTCCCTGAAAAAGACAGTGTATGACAGTTACATCTTACCGCTACTCACCTACGGGGCAGAAACTTCCAGGCTCACCAAAGCGTCTAAATTAAATTAGGACGACTTAGCATGCAATAGAACGGTAGATGATGGTTTTACATTAAGGCAGAGAAGGAGAGGAGTGGATATAATTTATTGTAAGCATTGGCACTGCAAAGGCAACCCTAAAACTAACTCTGACTGCCTATTGTGAGGTACCAGTATTTATAAGAACTGTATTTTGTGCATGGGGACTCTCAGGAACATTTTAGCCCAGCTACAGGTCCTATCTGAACTTGCAAAGTATTTTTCTGTGTCATATCCTAAACCGCTTGGTTAATTGAAGTGACAATATATACACGCATGAAGCCATGTCAACAAAATGTGGCAAAAGGAAACATGCACAAACTCGGAAAGGGTCACTGCCATCGACCTATACATCCTGCGCAGAATGCGAGGCGAGCTAGTTGTATATATGCATAACTAAACCTTCAAAAGCACATCACTCAAAAACTCGTCCTGTTGTCCTGTTCGCCTTTCTTGTTACGCCTGCATTTTAGCTGAATACGTTTACAGCAGGAGGCATCAAAGTAGTGCGAGACATTTTTACTGCACAATCACAATTAAACATAGTCTTCCCTCACTTTTAAACTCTACGTCAAATTTCCTGTGCCACTGTATTCGAATTACCGAGGTTAGAATTGATTGTAGTTAGTTGTTTAGGCATGGGTTTCATTAAATTAAGTGTATTTGCTTAAGTTCTTTAGTGTGAGCTTAGCCTCTAAACAATGGCCATGTGACAGTGGTGGCTGCGGCATTGCTTAAAAACCAGGTGGGAATGAAACCAAAATAATAAATTTCCCACTCACTTTGGCTACTACTGCACTTACTATACCCTGATCCTAAGCAAGCTGAATATTTTTGCAATTCAACTTTACATCAATGCAGCAGTTAATGAGGCCACATAAGAGCACTACCGCACCAATTCCTACGATGCAGTGCAGGGTTGGGCATGAGACGGCATTGGCTTGCACCAGGAGCTTACATGGGGAAAACAAGTTAAAGAAATCTTTGTTTCAGCAATAAAGCAGATGCAAATTTTAAGCACTTGGGTGGCGTTTAGGCAGCAAAAATGACTGTCAGACGGAATTAATTAGGACGCAAAGAAGATGCACGTGAAGAAAAACATGACACGCGCAATCTGCAATTGATACTGGCTCAATTTTACGGCATGCAGCAGGCTTTTATTGCATAGGTGGGATGACTTGACTGTACAGCATGCTATTCGGGGTTGGTCTTCTCCAAGTAAAAGTTGGCAGTCAGTCTTGTTCCGGGTTTGGTGTTGCATTTGCAGTTCAGCGCTAGACATAAAAGAGACACTAACTTGTGCGAAAATAAGGTTGCTATATTCAGCAGATCGGTGTGCTAAAAATAGAAAAGTCACAATTGCATTCTTTTCAGCCTCTTATGCTTAAAATGCTAAAGGGCTGAAAGTGAGTCATCATCATCACCAGCAATCTACGCCCACTGCAGGTGCAGGGCAAAGGCCTCTCCCATAGATTGTCCACTACCCCGGTCATGGGCTAACTGCGATAAATTTACCCCCGCAAACTTCTTGATCTCATCTGCCATATATTTTTATTTCTGCCACCCCCTGCCACGCTCGCCTGCTCTAGGGATCCACTCTGTTACCCTTAATGACCAAGGGTTATCTTGCCTTCGCAGTACATGTCCTGCCCACGTAAATTATTTCTTCTTAATTCTATAATATGTCCTTAACACGCGTTCGTTCCCTGATCCAGTCCGCTCTCTTCTTGTCGCCTAAAGTCATACCTATCATCTTCCGTTCCATTGCGCGCTTAGTGGTTGGGCAAAGGAAAATTTCACATCCATCACAAAGTTTCTGCAAAGGAAAATTTCACATCCACCTGAGTGCAGCCGTACGGCTACAAAGGAAAGCTATACAGCTTCCTCAAAACTTCGCAGTTTGAAAAAAATTGACCTGGTCCACGATTCGAACCCGGGACCACCGCCTAATCGGAGCCATTACTCTACCAACTGAGCTAACCAGAAGGCCAGTCGTTTATAGTGCGAGAGCGAATTGATCAACAACTCGAAGTGAAGGACAGGTGTTAATCGACCAGCAAGGTTTCACATCCACCTCAATTCAGCCCTACGGCTACAAAGAGATTTCCCCTAAAGGAATTTCCCGTAAGGGGATATACCCTAAATCTGGTCGGAAAGTTGACGCCGTTCTAAGGAGGAAACAAAAAACTGCGCCTAGACGTAGCCACTTGCTATGGTGGGTTAGGCACCGTACCGTGAAAGCTGCCACATTGTGCTTTCACATTTGCGAAATCACGACAATTTTTTACGTTTTCTGTGAACGGCTTGCTGAATTTGAACACGAACGCTATTATTTGTAGGAGCTGCTAATTAGGCTTGCGTATTAGTCTCGGTGGAGGAGTAAAACGGTCGCGTGTTTTGCCGCTCTTGTGCGGGAGTCAGGACACAGCCGTACTACAATTTTGTTTTCACAAGCTAAGTACATTTTGAGCAAAAAAAGGCTTAATCAACTCCTGGGTATTGCTGTTTTGTAACGATTGTGTGTGTTTAGGTGCGCAGTAAACCTTATAACCAATTTTAACTTAGCTACTGCATGGCACCGAAACTGTGAGTCACGTAGTACGGAAAACCAAAGTGCACGTCAAAATTATTACAACTATTTGCTAGCTCAACAAGGTCTAAGAGCCATGAAAAAATGCATATACAGAATGCCACCTTACAATAAATCAAAGATATAACCACATCCACAAGCAAAACTGACTGTACTGTTTTCCTAGCAATTCTGTAGCATCTGCGTTTAAACCGTGTAAAAATGTCTTAAAA
Source organism: Haemaphysalis longicornis (assembly GCA_013339765.2). Lineage (NCBI taxonomy): Eukaryota > Metazoa > Arthropoda > Arachnida > Ixodida > Ixodidae > Haemaphysalis > Haemaphysalis longicornis. Next base: position 99,410,872 of record CM023457.1, on the reverse strand, counting down.
CGCACGTAACCACGTTAATAAATCAAAAAACAATTACACCTATCGGCGTTGTACCTTCTTTTTGCAGAATGTTGTCGAAGACTACAAAAATTGCTATATTTATTCAGCATAAGACATACCTCGGTCAGCTATGTTTAAGTCGAAAAATTGTTTCATTTATTGTTGTTAGTTTTGCAAATTGTAAACCCACGTTACAAAATGCTGAAACAATTACAATAAAACATATTTTTGCAATAAACTATCTCATCATCATTTATTACTTATAAATAATTATATACATGTACGAGGACGTGCGTAAAAATGGTAACAATTTTATTACAACCAACAACGTATTTTTAATAGTGATTGTGTTTTTTACAAAGGTTTAAGGCTTACTGTAAATTTGTTAAGCAATATTGCACACAAATACTTTACAAATGTACCTGTGTAAGACACCTCGTTCCGTAGGAACATCTGAGGTACCAGAGAAAAATATTTGTAAGGATAAAAAATAAAATGCCGAATTACGCAAAGTTGTTGCTTCCGACATTGGACGGCTCAACTATGTCCAGCAGCTCAAGCCAAATAACGCAAGCACAGCAAATGAGGTAGCCCTGGGATTCAAATTATTGCTGGAATGCTAACAAGAAGTGCACGCGGCCCATGCACTATCGCGGACACTTTGGTTCTGAAAAAAAAGTTGCTCTCACGAATTCTCTTTGGGCTTCGGCCTAAATACATTTGTTAGAAACATGTAATGCGGCCGACATAAGTATTTTGAGCATGCCAATCGCAGAACAACTGAACAATATTTCTACATTTGTTAAATAAAAAAAATCCGCAGACCTTGCGATTGGTTACGAGACTCGCATACGGGTAACGTGAAGATATGGAGCACGCAGGTATTAGTAGAAACAACGCAGCTAAAGAACAATGAACAGTTGTTAACTACATATATTTCCGGGACTGTTTTGGGTATTTTTGTGGGAGTTGTTGACGAAGGAGGACAAATATTATATTTTGCCTTCAGTGAGTGACAAGGGTGTCAACGAGAGTCTGGCTTGTTTTAAATTCAAGGACAGGTCTAACGAATATGTTTAGTAGCACTTGCACTAAGCTGGAATACACAGGTGTTAGCAGTAGGAAGAACAAAAAAGAATAAAACACCTTTCTGCATGGCTCGCCCAAACTAGAAAATATGATGATGTGTTTTTTGTTGAAAATGAACAGAAATACTGGCATGAGAAGCTACAGGCTGTAGGCTGATCGAGATATAGGCCGATCGCAGTATTGTCAAATTGCCTAGATAAGCTTACACAGACTCTCATGATTTTATTCTCTCATAGGCTCAAAATATTACCCACTGCACAATTTGGATTCCCTTAAGGGCTTTGCAACTGAGACTGGCCTTCTAGCCCAACACGAGGCAATCCCTAACTACTTTAGCAACAGTTCCAAACATTGAAATTTCCACAGATTGCTCAAAGGCATTTCACTAGATTAAATATATCACTGCCTAAAAAACGCCAAGCCAACACACATTCGTGGTTCCTTTCTGGTGTTACTCGCCCCCTAAATTAGCAGTCGTCGGCCGAAAGTGCTAATAATTATTCACACTTCCTGTTGAAGCCAGTTTCTGTAGGAGTACCTCAAGGATGCATCTTATGACCCCAAGTTTTTAATATAATAATGATTTCGCCAATGTTGAAGGCGCAGGTAATATTTTAATGTATGCCGAAGACACCACCATTATTATTTGCGTGAAAAACTATCTGATGTGTTTGGTATGTCCAATGAATTGCTTGATAAACTGTCACGCTTTAGCCCAATAATTACCTCGCAATTAAGGCAACTAAAACGAAAGCAGTCCTGTTTAGACCTAGAAACCAGTGCAGACTAAACTAGGCAGCTTCAATATTCAAATGAAATTGTACTAAATGTGAACTGTCCGGGAGTAGTGTTCTGGCAACAGAAGTAGTTAAATGCTCATGTTGCCGTAGTCTTATCAAAACTTTGTTGCAACACTAGAGGTTGTGATGGAATACAGGCTCCTAACAATTCCCAGCGTTACGGACGGGAGAATATCGAGACAGGGCAGCGAAACATGAAAAATAACTGAAAACGACACACTTTATAGGGTGGGGTTATGGCCGAAACACCCGGGTGGAAAGGCGAAGGGAAAAGAACTAAAGAGGCCTGCTAACAAAAAAACACGAGTCCGTTCGAACGGACGTCAAGTTGGAATACTTTAACAGTGTCACGGGTTCGACGAGTTGTTCGGGAGGGTGCAGGTTGCCTGGAGGTTCGTCGGCGCGTTGGCGGAACTTTCTCGAACGTGGTCGCGTCGTGGGGCTCTTGTCTATGCTGTCGCTGCCTGACCGTTCCTTTCTAGGCCGACGCAGGGTAATCATGGTCGCGCACCCTGTAGTTGAACAGCGGCGTCTGGTCCGCAGGCTGCCCTCTTGCTCACGACCACCGCAGGGCAAGGCCAGAACTCCTCCCTCCGTCGTGACCCCGTCTCCTTGGCCTGAATCCTCTTGCCTTTCTCCTCTTTTTCTTCATTGTGGCGCATAGCCCCACAATAGAGAGTGGCTGTGTTCTTTGACAAAAGGGACTTCAAAGACGGAAAACAACGGTACTTCCTCACATGTCTCCTTACTTTAGAAAGTTGTTGGCGTAGACACACACTTTCACACCAGCACTACTCCCCCAAGAAGAAAACGCACTGGTGGGGAAATAATACACGAGGATGTTCATACTCTCCTGAGGAAATCGGCACCAACGTTGTCACTATCCAAATGTACTGAAGAGTGAATTATTGTTCTAACATTAGTAGTAGACACTTTTGCAGTAGAACGACTCCTACATTTTTCTTTGCTGCGTCAGTAAATGAGATAACGCTGTCGCACAAATAGGCATCTTCCATAAAGGCACAACACCAACATCCCGATTTGGAACCGTCCGCTGGCAAACATTGCAAAATCTGAAGAATGTCTTATTGTCGGCAGTAGATCTTCGGCCAGTAGAATTCATGAAGAAGTGTTTCTCTTGTCTTCCAAATGTCTTTGTAGCAGGGTTTATTGTTGTTGTGGGCTGTCTGGAGCACGTGGTCTCAGAATTGTTTTGGAATTAGCAGTTTGTTTGTACTTTTGACCCAATGAGAGGTGGCATCGTCGGTACAGCAAGCCGTTCCTTTTTGACAAATAGAGTAGGTGTTGCCCCTTCAAGATATGGCTTCCGTTCATTGTCTCCTAAAGCAACTACGCAGAGTTCTATCTACACCTTGCTTTGTCTTTATCTCCTCTCTTGTCAACCTCAGCGAATATGAAGTTCTTTGTTAAATTATCGGCCTTAAACAACGGAGACTACTTCTTGTGGCTTGTTGTCTCTGGTGTCACTCTGCTGACGGCGGTGTGCACGTAGCTTCTTAATCTTATCTGCTTGCTTTGCTTGTTGCGTGAAGTTCGGGTCAGGACCACATGGATTCCCTCGCGCCGCGGATGTTACGCATGATCAAGTCATAAAGTGGGTCAATCATGCACTTCGCCAGGACGTTGCCTGAAAAGTAGGGAGTATGGATCCCGATGTACGCCTCTGGCAGCCGCTGTGCTTTCTTGCCCAGAACAAACACGGTGATGAATTCACCTGTCAGGCACATATCTGGCACGAGTTCTGTGCCTAAAAGTACGGCGTTACTTGCTGAATCCCGCCGCACAGTTACTGATTTCCCGTTTATCTGATCATTAACGACAGGTAAACTGAGGGAGGAGCGTCCTGGTTCAGTTGCGATCTTCTCTCCCGCCGGATCTACCCTCAGGCTGCAAATTCTCTCACATTAGAACAAAGCCACGTCTGGCGCAAACTCCAGACGGGAGTCTTCCCCAATCCAGCCGGTATGACGCATATCCACCCCAGCCTTTGATCAACCTCGGCATGCCCCTCATGTTGCGCTCATGCCAACCTGGCCCACATCATCTGGGCATGCCCCCAAGACCCTTTCACTGAAATCCCTTCTGAGGAGAGGTGGGAGGCCTCGCGTCAGAGCCCCGACCCGGACCTACAGACACGCCTGGTCAAGAGGGCGGAAGAGGTCGCCGAAAGCCACCGGCCTACGGTCCCCACGAGGTCACCCACCTAACTGAGAGAGAAGACGTCCTGGTGGGGTGGACGTTCAGCCCTTACCCGTCGCCAACATAAGGACTTCAATTGTCCTTGGTCGCTTCCTCAGCCAGTAAAGTGTTTTCTCTCTCTCTGACTCTCTCTCTACCTCCAAGCGTCTTCCGCGGATTGGGAGCAGCCATGTGCATATAAAGACGAGTACTTCGTCTCCTTTTCCGGAATGTCGCTACTACACAAGCAGAAACTTGCTTGGGATGAGGTTCTCTCGATTTACAGTTCTCGCTCTGGTGGCCTGGTTTGTGACACTTCGAGCAGATTGGAGCATGTCTCGTCATACGGCAATCAGGAGCAAGATGTCCAACTCTGCCACAAATAAAGCAAGTCGGTCCTTTCTTTGTATCCCCATCAGTACAACTCGAGCCTGCATTTATCTGATTACCTTCGTTGACCTTTCCCAAGTTCTTCAGAGACTGGGCTTCCAAAAGAGATCAGAAACCTCGGCCATTTCTGTTATAGTCTGGCAGTCTCTTTCGTTAATGAAGACAAGTTTCTGGCTGCAGCCCTTCAAGAACACGTCGGCGATCATTTTGTGCCGTAGGCCCTCAAATGTATTTGGTATGCCCGACGTCTCCATCTACCGATCAAAATATCCTGACAGGTGGGACGCAAACTGTACTCCAGTTTCTCCATCTTCGGCCTTTACAAGGTGGAACTGGTCATTGTAGCCCTGAGCAGTCAATCGAAATCACTGAAGAAGAGCCAACTTTACCTTCTGGTAATTGAGAGAGTCCTCCAGCGTCATTCTCCCGATGACTGTGACAACGTATCCAGTCAAACAAATGCTCAGTCTAACTGCCCATGTATCTTCCGGCCACTGTTGCGCGACAGCTATCCTCTCAAACCTCATGAGGTAAGCGTCTAGATCGACTCGACGGTTGTCAAACGGGGGAATGAAATTGGGTGGGCTTTGTCGACTAGGCGCAGGTGTTGTCACTGGTGCGCTCGCTTCGTCACCCTACGAATTGTTCCTGTAGTCTTAACCTTAGCTGAAGGTTCGCATGCTTCAGATCTGCAGCTGCCTTTAGCCTCGCGTTCTGCTGCCCTCTCAGCTCTCATGCAATCTTGATCTGCCCTGAAAAATTCCTGGAGCTCAGAGTCCCTGAGACCCAGTCGGGTACCAAGCGTGACTAGTTTTTCCAGATTCATGTCACGTCTCGCACTCTCCAATCCTCCTACTGGTGACGTTAGCTCTTCGCCTTACGTTAGTTGTGAGTCCTTTCGCGGACGCCAGATGTGATGGAATACAGGCTCCTAACAATCCCCATTGTTATAAACGGGAGAATAACGAGAGAAGCACCGGAACAAGAAAAATACGTGAAAACGGCACACTTGATAGGGTTGGGTTATGGCAGAAGCACGCGGAGTGGAAAGGCGAAGGAAAAAACTAAACAGGCCTGCCAACTAAAAAACAAGAGGTCGTTCTGACGGTAGTCAAGTTGGAAGAATTTAACAGTTTTACTAGTTGGAGAGCTGCTCTGGAGGGTGCAGGTTGGCGAGAGCTGCGTCGGTGCGCCGGCGGAACTTACTCGAATGTGGTTGGTTCGGGGGGCGCTTGTTCCTGCTGTCGTTGCCTGGCCGTTGCCTTCTAGGTCGTCGCAGCGGAGTCATTGTCGCGCACCCGGCAGTTGAACAGCGGCGTCTGGTCCGCAGGCTGCCCTTTTGCTCACGACCACCGCAGGGCAAGGCCGGAAAACCCCGTCCGCCATCACCCCATCTTCTTGGCCGGAATCCTCTTTCCTTGCCCTTCTTCTTCATCTTAGTGGTACATAGCCCTACAATAGATAATGGCCGTGTTCTTTGAAGAAGCGGACTCTAAAGTCGGAAAATTACCGGTACTTCCTCACACTGGTCGTTCTGAACTTAGACCTTGTCGGCAGAAAAGTGTAAACCTTATGCCATATCAGGCCTTGTTCTTGTCGCATTTGCAGTACTATATTTATTTATTTATATATTTATTTATAATACCTCAAGGGCACCAGTCAAAGGGGTGTTACATGAGCCGGTAGACAGTTCACAAACAGATGATTTGTTCGATGGCTTCTTTGAAATGGGAGATGCCGGAGTAGTGCACAATGTCAGCAGGAACATCGTTCTATTCTTTTCATGTTTGCCCAAAAAATGAAGAGTGAAGAGCAGTGGTATGCGCACGGAGGATTAATAAACCGCTTTCGAAAGCAGTATATCCACTTGGATTATTTTCACTTGGTATGGGGCACCGCCACTCTGGCGAATATTACTAAACATTGAAAAGTACAAAAAATTTTGCATCTTCCAGCAGGGAACCTCAGTAGTATTCGAAGCATCCATGGGGTCGACTCAAGTTCCGATTAGTTTTAGTTCGATCGCCGCATTGCGGGAGGAGAATGAGGAGAGCGGAGTGCGCGCGCACGTCATTTATACCGCGCAGCTACAGTTGCGCCCATCCCTCCCCGCGGGGTATGCAGCGGCTACCAGCGCGTCTCTAACCCCAAGCTGCATCTCATTATCACGCGCGGGAGCCGCAGGTGGTGCCATTCGTTGCGCACTCGCGGAGAGGAGCAGTAGCTTCGGAGAGGTGAGGAGGAATGCCGTAGAGGAGAAGAGTGCCGGAGAGGAAAGGAGGAATGCCTTGCATACTACTTATGGTTCGCCTACGGGAAGATGACGACGGTGGTTGAACGCGAAGCTATCTCGTGATGGATTTTTCGGCTCGCCAATCCCTAGAGGCATCCTGCCACAATCATCATCAGGCGGTGCCTGGCCAGGCATGCGCAGTGGGGGTGTGGACGCCGCACAATGGTGCACCAAACAATGGTGTAGTGAACAGGGTCGACAATAAGCTGCTTCGCCTCTAAAAAGGCAGTTCGCATTGTTATGAACGCAGCATACTATAGTAATTTATTCTCCTTCTTTTAATATATTAGGGTATTAGCTGGGACCCATTTCTGTAAAACCTTGCGGCTCAAACGCTACCAAACCTATTTAAAAGAAAGAATAATGTGCTCTGGCAGCATTTTCAAACACTAGTTTAAAAACGCGCCAGATTTGTCGATTCGACCACTGGCAAATTCTGAGAAACCGAATGAATTACGGGTTACCGTTTGAATGGCTAATCTTTATTAGTTTGTTTCAGCATCACAGAAGTTTTTATGATCAATAAAGACTTCTGAAATCACAAATATGAAATAAGAAAACAAATTTGCTCATCAGGACGCACGCTAGAAGACACTTGAGGCTGGCAAACACTGGGCAGTTTGATGCCCATATATGAGTTGAACAAGAGAGATACCTTGATCACCATGATTTCAGGTTCAAGTGAAGACAATAACGTAAAGTTTGTATTGCCATCGTTTGCAATAGCAACTGAAATTGCACAATGTCGGTTACCTGTCACCAGCCCATTGAGCCACCCGGGCTCAATGGGCTGGTTTTTTTTTTGCACACCCACGTACGTGTTGGTGTTTCTTTATTTTTGAATTGGCGGGATCCTTTGTGTGTTAATAGGTGGCGTTATATGTCGAGAAAACCTCAGAGTGCGAGTGAAAAAAAATTGCTTCAGCTGTTGCTCTAGGGCAATTCTGGGCCTCAAAGGGTTAACAAATGTTATGTAATCAGTCGCGATTTCTTTTGAACAATGTACCGTGTCTACAAAATTTTAATGTAGCATTCATTTACGATGTTTATTATGCAAAATGTGTGCGAATTATACATGTGACTGTGAATTTTTATGATGTACCATGGCTGCTAATAAGGTGCGGTAAATGTTTACAAATTTTATATAATTTGAAGGTCTGTTCTGGCTGGCTTGCTCTGAACAACGGCGGTGAGCCCATTCAAGCCCTTCTGAGGCTTTTAGTTCACTATCCTCAGCACTTTGTGCTGGAATAAACTGACTTGATTTTGTTTGATTTGAAGGCCAAGTTACCTGTACGTGTTTGCGGGAGAACGAGGGGAGCCGTTGAGAGAATATGACCTTGCAGTTGCGGTACCAATTATTTGTAGCACACTTGTAAACATTCACTTAGTGTATTTACCTCTTGTGGCACTCCGCGGAAATTTAGATAACATCAGTTTCAAGAGATTAGTGATCGGATGGGTAAATATTTTTGTTACGCAATCATCGTTAAAAAGCCGTATACATGACTTTATCTGTTATGGAAGAATAATATTCTACAATATGGAGGGAAGATCCCAATACTAATATTTGAGAAACACCAACGCTGGCAGGCTGTTGAGGGGATTTGCGATGGTTCAATGGAAAACACTGAATTGATACTGCAGAAAACAATAAATAAATCTGAAATATTGGGTATATATGCTGTGATTATAGAGTAGCAGTGCATGAAAAACGCCGTCAATTCCCTTCTACAAACCAATATGATCATGTATGTTTTTTTGCGGTGAAGGCCCATAAGGACAACGTGCTCCAAACAAAAGACCCTGTTAACAAAAACAGTGAGAGGCCTGACTAATACGGACAGTGAAATAGAAAATGAAATGGAATCGAAAGACAACGGCACTCGTGTGAAGGGCCATGTAATATATATGCGAAAAAATTTCAAAGGAGGTGAAAACTTTGATATATTTGAAAAACATGTAGACGTGACCTAAAAACTTCGAATAGGTTTCTTTACAATATGCTGCGTGTATAGTTCCGGAAACTTCTTGCATCATATTGTGTCCAGGGCTTCGCAAGTAACCAGCGTGCCGATAAGGGATAGGCCATCTTCATCGCTCCTACATAGGAGTCTTGGGCATCCATTGAGCAGGTGGGAGTTTGGTATAACTGCAATCTAGCTAACGAAATCTCCGTGTTTCTGTTGGTGGCAGCCAGTTGTGTATCGTTTTAAGTGTTGTTTTACTATGATGCTTCTTGTCTGCTTGTTTAATCAAGTCTTCCAGCATGCTTGAAATGTTTTTCGAAGGTTTCGGCTGCTGTATGAGACTAAATATTGCTCTAAAAAACACAGATGTCCGACTTCTCTCGAGCAGCTCTACAGGCATCTAGTTATAACAATAGCACGTAAGCCTGCGGGTAAAGTTGGCTTCTTTTCTTTTTAAGAATGGTCACTCCTTGAAATAGCTACTAGAATTGCCATTACCTGGGAACGTGCCTTGAAAGCAACATTTTGGTGTGTAAGTGTAGAAGTGTTTCCTTGTGCCTGCTAAGTCTTTTATTGTACTGCACCTAACGTGGTCTGCGCCTGCACCTGCTGTCTCACAAGCGCTTAGAGCTATACTCAGCTCATGAAGCAAAACCAGGGTGGTGTAGCTTCTTTTTTCGTTGTGTTCTCGCGTATGGAGTTCTGTGCGTTGCTATCTTTCATAATTGTGTTCGTGTAATTTGGAAGAACTGTAGGCATGTAAAATAGATTTGATAGTGCATTAGCCTGGTTCTCATTATGTCGTAGGTTGTCCTGCCAAGGGCAGGCTATGTTCTGTTTACCTTTTATTTACAAATGTTCGTGTCCTGACTTTGCGTGTCTGTATATCGGTTTATGTATGCCAGGAAGATAGGTTGAAGTGTTCATGTCCTGACTTTGGGTATGTTTGCTATATAGGTTTATGGATGCCAGTGAAATGCGCAAATGTTTCGCATGACGGTACACGCGCTTCGCAAAGGGCTGTTATTATTTACAAATATGATACATTTATGCACCCAACAGAAGAGGAATGTAGCGTGCCCTCTTCTGGGCACCCACACTATCCTACACTCCTAGGTCACCAGATTCCTCTTTGCCTTACTCAGGGGTCCGGAAACCACACTAATGGGCCTTTTGGGGGCTCCGAAATTTCGGGTCATGAAGAGCTGGGTTGCCCCTTCTACGTGTAGGAGTGTAATGAATGTGTGGGAAATCAAGATGTTTCGGTAAAGATATTCCAGTTCAATGTTGCCTATTTTAGCCTACTTTTGAAAAAATAATTGTTCTTTCTTTTGCTATTTAGGTTCATTGGGAAAATAATGGGTTTATAACATAGCTGTTTTGAGCCCACGTCCCACTCAAAAGAGCACAAAACAAGTTCACAGACACTTCCCAAGCTAAGGTGGGAATGCGTGTTGTGTCGATTATTATAACATATGGGCTGGTGTTGGTTAACAAAAGTATGCTGCTAATGATGTTAGGACAATTTTATCGGGCGACCTTAGGAATCGTGGCCAGAGGAGCCCATGAGTGATAATGCGCACTAACTTACCTATCCATACTTATGGTTGCCCTCGAGTCCTTCTCAATTAAAGTTGAACCGTCTTAGTGAGACTCCAAGTTTTTCCCCAGTACGCGAATAGCGAGAGCTTAATCTTACGGTACTCACCTACGCGTTAGAAAACTCGGAGGCTCACTAGGAGGGTTCAAATTTAATTGAGAACGACTCATAGGCAATGGAGCGGAAATTGATACGTGTACAATAAGAGACAAGAAGAGAGCCGAGTGGGTGCAGGGAACAAACCGCGTGTTAAGGACATAATGGTGGAAATTCAGAAGAAAAAAATGGACGTGGGCAGGGCATGTATTGCGAAGGCAAGATAACGGTTGGTCATCAGGGGAACAAAGTGGATCCCTAGAGAAGGCAAGCGTAGCAGGGGGTGGCAGAAAGTTAGATGGGCGGATGAGATCAAGAAGTTTGCAGAGATAAATTGGTCACAGTTGGCACAGGACCGGGGTAATTCGAGAATAATGGGAAAAGGCCTTTGCCCTGCAGTGGGCGTAGATACGCTGTGATGACGATGACTTAAGGTTCAGACTGCTTATCCTCTAAGCCTCAGTGCAGGGTTCAACAGCACGATATCAAGAGTAATACAAACGAATCATATCTTTACTGAAACATTATTATTATTGAACATACTGCTGCATCCCTTGCGGAAAGTGCTTAAAATGATGCGACAAAATGCTAAAATATTTCGTACGGTGGTAGCCAAACTACGCGAAGAGTATGTGCAGCAAATTCCGTCTTTTTCTAATACCTCATAACCATTACGAAAACTTACCTGGTTAAAATTACGATGTCTACTTTGTACATACATGCCCCTTGCCTGATTAGAGCGCAGTATCTCGTACACTCTATCAAGATTTTAAAGCAGGCGTCTGAAAATTTGAATAAGCAATATTTTATATGAAATATATATTTTTTGTCGGGAGCTACTTCAGTGTGTGAATGTGTGATAATGGAGTGGCTTTGGGCACTTTTATTTTCGGTTGTGTATTCTTGTGCCTGTCTGTTGATGTCGACATCAATATCCTTTCCCTGCGCTACCGTGCAAGCATGTATAATGTGACGTCTATATCGATGCAGGGGAGGTCACGACTACTTGGTTTCGTCAAACTTACGACTCTTTCAGATGCTGCTTGGCAGTTGCGCCACTCCCAAGGCAACATAAGCCCTTTAGGTGGCGTAAAAGGTGAGGCGAAGGCGAGCGCCACTAGCGGGTTTCACGTGTCAATTTAATTCCGTGCCCGCAATTGCACTGCGCAACGGTTTAATTGGATCGGAAGCCGAACCATTACTCCCGAACGGTCTGGTCGCCTCTGGAATGACGGAAGTTATAGCATTTGGCGCGGTAAGATATAGGCCTGCTCGAGTTCACTGACCCTGGGACGGTGGGAAACTAGGTAACTCCTGCCAACCTGTGTTACTGCGCATCCGAAGTGCCTACCCGCATCCCATTAAGCTGCCTCGGTGTACCTCCAAGGTAGGAAAGAAGTGAACCTCTCTTGGGTCGGGTGTGGTGAGGAAGTTTTAAAAGCAACGTTGATGTTTTTTATTTGGTTTCATAACGAAAAAGCTTTTAAAGGTCCTGCAATATGTCCTGGCAGTTCATTTAGGTGTTTTGTCAGTTGCAGTTTAAGATGGTTGGTCATGCGGGCCGCACATTTTGTAGGTAATTTGGACACGCCAGGGTTTATTGCCGTGCGTGTTGGTTCGTGTTGGTGATGCAAGGCTAAACTGGACAAAGAGTAAAGCCTGCATCGAAATATTAGGGAATCTTGAATCGATTCAAAGTCAAGATAAAATATTTGACGAGGATTTCTTTGTCATATCTTCGGACGGTGATTGTCCACACTGCTTTAGCTCCGCAGTCTTTCAAGCATTCCATAAGGTGGACATATTTCTGCTTTAGGAGATCGGGCTCACAGAAGACAATGTGCGAGCTGCCGAGGCTGCTATAGGGTGTAACTCTGATGGCCTGATTGACAGTGTGTGATTCTAAATGGGGCTTCGTGCCCTATTGAAGGTAACCTTCAATAATATTTAATTGCCCTTCGTTTTCTTCCGTTCTTTGACTTGTGATGCATGCCATTAAAAGTGAAATAAAAATACTGACTGGGCGTTTACAGGGCAGGATTTATCAAGATAAATAAATACAACAAAGCGACATGGGCGTCGGGTAAACGGTGCAAAAGCTGCACCTAGCCCCCCAATACCACACCATGAACTGCCCGGCTAAACTTCCACAAACTTCCTCGGCCCCTCTGCTCTGTGTATGCTTCCTACGTTCTAGTTGAAATATGTAATCACACATATTCCAGTATGTGCCTTGCGCCCGCAAAATCGGAAAGCAAAGAGAGGCAATGAGCTTGTTTTGAGGTTTTTTCAGCTTTACGCCAGCAGCCACTACAAACAAATGTTAACGCCAGGCACTTCTGGACGCCTCGAACGTTCAAATTCTGCTTGTGGCACTTTTCTGACGGCACCGAAGTTTTCACCTCGGACACATTCTGGACGACCTTTGTACATCCCCAAATGGGATGTGCGTCGGATAGTTGTTCCTCTTCCTCGATTAACGGCAGGTGGAGCGCCATTCCACGAGCATGTAAATTGTGTTCCAAATATTGGCTGCTGTTTTTCTGCCAAACACCCTATACGGAAGCTGCTGCTTGGAGTAGCACGTGCAGTCATCGACCAATGAAACGCGCAAACGAAATAATAAAGAAAACACGCAAATTGCGTTAGCTCTTTTTACACAAGCCAAATTGACGCATGAAAGTACCACAATAGCGGATTTTGTATATTCAGCTTTTGCATCATAGCAATAGCGCGCGATTGTTTTCCCTACACGAAACATATATTTGCGTATTGTGGTTAATACTTTTCTGTTCGAATTTCACTTGTGCATGACTGCCCATTTATGTTTTCCGCACAGTTTTTTTAAGCTTCAAGGACGTCACTGCAAGAAGAGGGATTACGGGGACTGAGAATTCATCCCACTACTTAAACGTTGATTATGCCCCGGCCCCTCTTGCTCCCACCTTGTTTAAAACACAGGACCAAAGCAACGCCTCAGCACACACGAAATTATAGCTTCCGTGTAATCAAAGGTAGGCTTTTAGTTTTTCAACTAAACTATATTCTTTAGGAGTGGGCTACAAAAAGTTGCTCATTGCCATGGGGATGAATTCTTTTTGCGCAGTTTGCCACCGCTCGCTAACACTTTTCTCTGTCCACACTAAGCGCTTCTGCCCTTTACGGCCGAAAATGGCGTTGCAATTTGTCACTTGGTAAACACTTTGAAAAGTGGTTTGGCCAATAAAGGATGTGACGATTAAAAGGGCTGATTTTGTGAACATCCTAAAAAGAGTGTAAGGTTGCTTAACCACCAAAACGAGGGTGTAGGCATATAGCTATGCGTGCCAAACTAGATCAGTTGATCGCGCAGTATAACATACACACACACTAAATACGCACCATTCATACTTGGACCACAAATCAATTGAGCGAGAAAACCAACGGCATGAGCGGAGAGAACGAATAAATAATTCTTAAGAGTACATCAGCTGCAGTTGCTTTTATAGCCAGCAAAGGATCACCATTCGATGTAGCGGCAGCCTTGTCGCAAAAATAATGTTTTAATGCCAATTTTGAAATTTTTCGTTTTAATGTAATCATACTAATGTGTGAACTTTAATGTAAACATTAATGCGTTTTATGTACACTTATTCTAGGCTAACAAGAACATTGCAAAACATAACAATACTTAGCAGAAGCTTTGCGAAATATTGCAAAACGTAAAATTGAGCATTAACGTAGCAAACCCATTTTTCACACCTTTTCTACACCATAGAATAACTGAAGGGTGTTTTAGTTGGTCAACACCGTTTTCGCCACGCAAGAAGTGTTTAGGCTGCAAATTATGGTGTTGAAACTTTAAAAAAGGGCGTGATGACTTTACAACCGCCGTATTTCATGTAAAGTATACTTTTTAGGCGAAAAGGGGGTAACAAACTTTATGTGTATATATAGTGTTAGCAGTGTCTTTATTCCTATAAGATATAACTTGCTGCCCTGCACAATATAACCACAAGGAGCACCAACCAGGAACACTTTCATAACTTGCTTCGTAATAACTTACGCATCAGCCACCACCATCATCTCACCCATGGAGTTAGTTCTTTTCGTGCGCTTCGGCTAGCCTCACACAAAGTAGTTTCCGCTGTTACCCTGCAAGAAATTGTTCACCATGATACCAGTAGCAGGTCTCTCAATAGTATTTTTTTAAAGTTCATAATTGACGTTTGCTGTTCCAAATCTAAAGTTTGGCCAATAACCACTCTGTGTATGGAAATGAGCGATCATTGCTGACGTACATGGTTTCTGCTCTTGAATATTTCTGACGAGATGCAGAGAATAGTACGAGGGGATGCCTGCACTTCGCAGTGCACTTATACATGGATGCGTCTCCTAATCAATCAACAGCCTAATATTGGTTCTACACCCTTTCAACATCGTACCAAAAACCGAGTTTGAATTTTGATGAAAACCTCTTTTTTCTCCCAGAAATATTTTTAAAGCTATGAATGAGGGTGCTGAGGTTCAAAAACAGCGTAAACACCTGCGAACACTCTTTTTTCACTTATGTTACACATTTTTGTGGCCATGCAATGCGTTTGCCTCGTAGGAGTTACAGGTGCAACTGCTGTGAACGGAGCTGACAGCATTATCAGATGATTGTGCAACGTGTGAAAGACGAATACTGGGCGGCAAGATTAATACAACTAGTCAAAATATTTCATGGGCAAAATACTTACTACTCTCATTTTGGTATGGTTTTCTTGCACTGACGTTTCAATTGCAAGCACCTAATTCGGTGTCTGGTTAAACCTTAAGCTCCTGAAGCCATATGAATACGCACTTAAGTTCATAAGAGGCGTCAATAAAAGGACATTTCTGGTCCACCTCAATTACTCTTTTATAGAATGCACGAGAACATTGTATTCTCATAGTGTCTGTTGGAAACAACGCTTGCTAGACACTACAAAGAGGCCTAATGGTATTGTTGACAACAATACAGGTTAAGGTGGTTCAAACGTTATTTTTACGAAAATTACCTAGATGTTGAAAAAGTAAATGAATCTACAATAAACTAAAATGGCCAAACAATACATTTTTTGTGAACAAACACTATAACTGCAGATAAGGCAAGAGTGTAGGTACGCCAAGACAATCTTGAACGGTTGTAACACTACGAAGAATAAAAACGTTTATTTTATCAAAACATCCCAACGCTAGTGAATAATGCTGCATTCCACGAAGCAATGCGGAACAAAGTTGCACCAAATGCTTTTTTTACCTTTTCTGTAATTATTAAATGTACTATTTAGGCACAATCTCAAGAGATGTGAATCCCTACTGCAGATATTATAGGACTGTTCAATTAGAATCTGTTCATTCGTATGCCCTCCTAAATCGTTGCGGCTTTCGTATTGCAAAAATATGTTATAAAATCTTTATAGTGAGTTTACCACTTAGGCTTATTTTTATTTTCTCGCACCTTCGTGTTGACCATGCCATCTATATTTCCTAAAAAATTGCAATGAAGGAAAATGTCACCTTTGAAAGCAGCGCGCCTTCTGGAACAACAAATGGAATGTTGTTTGAACACGCATAAAGCTATTCTTTCAAGAACAATGGCTGTAGATGGTATGCCGCAAACTCTAGTTGAAGTGTGAAAAAAACAAATGATTTGATTTTACTTCGGAGATTTGCAACCTTTTGATGACAAGTGTGTAAGAAATGTTCTTGCCACGGCAGAATTGTTTACGTTTTGGCAGTGAACTTAAGCCAGAGTGAAGGTCAAAACTGACACCTGTACCTCTTAACTATAGGTCACTAATATAAGAATGCAATAAATATATATTTTTTCTATTAGTATGTGTAGGGTGCCACTCAAACGAAGCTTTTCCTGATCTTTACAAGAGCCCAATATTAAACGGCCCTCTGAAAGAAACTGCCGCCATCATCTCACAATTTACAGCACTGAAAGAGCCGGAACTTCACGCTTCTTCTTCTCGGGCTCACCCTATTGAAGCCGTGCTCATTAACTATAAATCTATTTCACACACTGTTGCATACAGTTCGCCTTAATTTAGAGCTTCTATTGATGAAAGTAAGTGTATTTTACATTAAACAGCTGCCTAATGAAATGTTTACAGCGAACTTTCAATTGTTCCATGATGAGTATGCGTAGAACGCCAAAGAAAGTTTTCAGATGGTTAGGCGATGTCACATGAACAAGTATTGCATCAGTCGGCCCTGTTGGCGGTGTTTAAAATCAAGCACCCTTACCAAATTGACAATCTCACGAAAATACCTACAATACAAACATAGTCTTACATAACAAATTACACTCTTACAATTCAAAGCAACGTGTTCCGCACATGTATAAAACAAAGTACAGACTGACAATGTATTTATAGCAAACATGGTGCCACACCGAGAAGTAAAAAGACATCAGCGGAGTGACTGCGTGACGTGTAAGTAAACTGAGTCATATTCCGACAGAATCTGTGGTGATATACGCCCGCTAAGAGTTCGATGGGCTCACTGCCGAAGCACACTTCGTCAACATGTTTCGCAAATACCTTCGACAGTAAAAAGTATCTTGCCTCTAAATTTGAGAAGGATGTTCCAGGGAACAATTTCGGCCCATCCCGCATTTCATGCAGCCATTCCTGAAAATTTATTGCTAAACCTGTGGCGTCACTCCCATTACAATGCTCGCTGTGCCTGACGTATAAAGCTACGCTCGGGATCCAAGAATGTGTATCGAATTTTGACATTTCCTAAATGCATTCGCATCCTGCGGCTAGGTGTTGGCTGATCTGCGAAATTCGGCGATTCTTATATGTCACCTACGACTACAAATAACTCATTTCTGTAAAGAGCCATTTATAAAAACCCGAATAAATCAATGGGGGTATTGTATGTCCCAATGTTTGTCTGGAGACAAGAATGTTGTTCTAAATAGAAGTTCGTACAGCTGTAACTATTCATAATTTAAACTAATTATTCGCATACTTCTATTATGCCATTTGTAAATATGCATTAAACACCTGTGTCTGCTGTGGTGAAAAAAAATGTCAACAGGTGTAGTACATCTGTTGGTGTATTTATTGCTAAAACAGAAAAAGTTACCGCAGCCCCGTCAAAAGTCAAAAATCGGTCCACGGAATAGATTGAGCTTAACATTACAGCTGATCAACTCATCGCTAAGCAGTATTCTTCCGCATTTGATTGTATTTTTTTTCGTAACTTATCTCTCACACCGATGTTTTCTAATGTCTGCTGCCGAGCTCATAACGCCGAATTTAAGCCTGCCTGTTCGTTAATAAAAATGCAACATAAAAATTCTCGACACAACCTGTTCAAAGGCAGGTAGAGGTTTGTAAAGTTAATAACCAGGCTCAGTGGTCACCCATGGAAATGACACAAAAACAGCAAGTTCAACATGTGAAGGTTGGGGAAACTCTAATGACATGCATTATCTAGAGATAGATAACAGGAATATAACATTTTTTGAAAGAAGGCTTTGAGCTGTTAAGAAAATTCGGCACTGCAATTTTCCCAGTGGTAACCTAAAAGTATTCCACATTTCTAATATAGAGCAGCAGATTAAGAGGGTACAATAAAAAAAGGAATATAACTAAAGCTTTATTGGTATGGACATCATTATCGAAAAAGTTGCAATTCTCACAAACTATGTATATGGATCGTAAAATTGTTGAAGTGAAAATAAAATTTTCCTCAATTTGCTAGGTCCATAAAAACCACCCGAAAAGAAACAGTGTAGCAGGATTGCTTAATAATGTATACATTCACTCAGGCTACTTTTAATACTAAGTTTCTGGCTACCCACAAAATACATGCAAGGGTTATTGTTCCTCGGTGTAATGAACATGTTTAAGCAGATAATGTGCCCGCTAGCAATGATACAGCACGCAAATTACTGAAGCAAGTGGCTACAGTAAAAAACGTAGTGGAGCAGACATTGTAAAACAACTAACAAATGGGCGACGTGCTTTTCTGCAGGACACAGCTCAAAAATTACTGGGGAAAATTGATACCTATCCAAAATTCTTAATATGAAAACCTACAGTGATGGTTGTACAGCTCTAACAGAAATTTCACTGTACAAACGCCTGCTACTGTACGAACTACATTGCTTTAGCCGAGCCCGCCTTCGCAGAAAAAGTTACTATAGACAAGAGTTAATGTAGCGGAGCAACCGTTTGTTACGAATGTTGGTTTATTTTATTTTGACACAAAAATATTGAATAAATAACACAATAAACAATAAACCATTTTTTGATGGAAACATGGGGCACTTTTTCTTCACTCTTTGTAGCAATAGCGTTCCAAACAACGCCAGTATAAGCATTAGGAATATAAAGTGAACGTGTTTCATTGCGTTGCAATACGGGAGCTCTGGCACTATTTCGCTCTCCCCAACGTTTCTACATTATGAAACATTAAAACTCCAACACGTTTTATTGAAGGCATCGTAAAAACTTTACCCTGAGTCGACGTCGAAGGGAAAAATCCAAACTGCTTTTACCGTGCCGACTCGAGCAATCGGATAGACGTTAGAATCATACGCGATGAAGCGAAGTTCTATTCTCACCACGGAAAACATTTTTCCTTCGGGCGCTTGATGTACTTGTAGGTATGATCCCCATAACTTTCTGAAACCTGTTGGATAATGTTGTATTTTTTTAGTGCGTTTTCTCTTTGTGAGGAAAATTAGGAGAAATACAGAATTTTATTAAAATGAGAAATCACGGCCGATTTCATCCCTGCTATTATGAATGAAAAGCTGAGCTGTGACGTTCATGTCACACACAGAACGGCCTTCTTGTCGTTGAACACGTTTTTAGATAAATTAAAATCAATTGTTGTACGCTGCCAGATACCGATTCCAACAGATAGGCGGCATATAACAAGCCAAATAACTGCAATGAAAATTCTAAGCGCTTCCCTTTATAATTTCGACTCATCCCACTGTGTAATACCATGCTGCAACCCTATAGGTAACGTCTCTGTGACTCACCCCAGCGCCACGGCAGTCCGGGTCTGCTTACAAAATTTATGAATGGTTCTGAATGGGGAAACAATGAAGCACAATTTATTGCTTGAGATACAAGGCTGCTGATGATAAATTTTACCTGCGTTATCTCATAGGTCTGGCTATTTAGTAAAGTTATTGACTTCGCCACCAGAGTTCGTGCAGTTGGCAATGACAGATTGCCGGTTTCACAATAAAAACAATAACCTATGTCTTATCGTGGTGTTCAACGCTACTAAAACCTTATCTGTGTAGCACTGTGTGTGTTGGATTGTTTTATATTTCTCCATCGCTGATTGAATTACTAGCTAAGCGTAAGTGCCAGTTCCGTAATGTCAATACAGAAATTGCTCAGGCCTCCACAATTACACACGCTCGCATTAAAACTGCAAGGTTGGCCGATAGTTTTTGACCATGATTTACATTAATATTTCGTTCAGCAGACCTGTGTAATAGTTTCAGAAAGCCATCTTGCCACAGTGTTTAATAAAAGGTATTTCAATGACTAGTGGCAACTATTTTATCTTGTAATTCAAGCATCTTCAGTGTAACCCGATATACATAGGTCGAATTATTCTTTTACCTAACCATACACATACGGCGAAAAAAATGAAATGTTTGTATCTGTTAGGGCCGCACTAGGCAATGCACTGCCAGGAGGATGAATGAAGTACTTCCCATTTGCCCTGCAAACAGAAAAAAAACCTTGTGGTCCCACGGCCGCAACGATCAAACTCTTCTCCGTGCCACATTTCTTGATTGCAGAAGCGGTACGTGTGTCACTATAAATTTTAAACCCCCTTACATGCTGATTGTTTGATTTATCAATGCATAAATCTCCGTGAAAGCGCAGTTATCTAATACAGTAGACAAAACTTCATCTTTCAGTTTGCAATGCACACAAGCTTCCACAATCAACCCAGGCATTTGTCATCACAAGTTTGAGGAATTGAAGTGCACATACTTTCTCGGCGGTGTTTTGTGTAGACATTTCACGTAGAAAATGTTCTCTCTCATCTATTCTTGTGATAACCAGCTAATTATTGCGCCCCAAAAATTGTTATACATAAAAACCAAAGACAAGAAACTACAAAATGATTGTATAGCGGAGAGAGGACAAAGGTGCTGAACTGATTAAACTGGGCGCATTTATTCATCATTGCTTTCTCCCTATTCACGTCCACCTGCAAGATGAACGCCTGCAAGATGACCCCAAGCTGCTCCTGACCAAAATGAATATTTATAAAAGCCGGACATGTCGATAGCGTACTTATGAGAACTCTGCAGTTACGGGCAGGACTGAGTGATTCTCTCTCGATGTCTCCCTCTTCATTACTACATATAGCTGTCGCGAAGCCAGGTATGGGTTTGTTTATTTATTGTTTGTTTTTACTGCCGGGCCACGCCCGGCTGTTTCATCTGCGTTCCGAGCGAAGCACGTATTGAATTCTTTACTTTTTGGCAGCACGGCCTATCACATTGAGATATGCAGACTGTTTCGCCCTAACGTCACTAGGCCAGAATAATCTTCGTGGTCAACAATGTTCTGGATGTGAATAGACGGTTACAGACACACTTGCGCAGAAAGATAAAAGCCTGCAGAGCTGACGCCGTAGCATTTGGATCTCCGACGCTCGCTTGGGTACGTCACTTTGCTAACTGCTGCTTCGCCGCCCGTGTAATATTTGAGTTGTTAAGGGAAGCACAAGTTCGCTCCGACAAACTTGTTTTTGTATAAGACAACTGCGTCGTCTTTGGCAACGTGACATCTGGTTGAGGTAGCGGGGTACTAAGCCTATATGCACTCTACGACATGCTGGAAGCCGGCAAGCCAGTCAAACCAGAGAAAGCCGCCGACTGCAAGAATCGCTACCCGAGTTTGGTCTTTTACCAGAAGGGCCCAAGAAAAGGAACGCTGCAACAAACACCATCGGGCAAGAAACAACTTGGCCCATCGTACTGCAGCAGCCCGGGGAACCGACATTGTTCCAGGGAGCCCCCGCTGAAGACCCCGAAGAATGGTTGGAGAAGCTGGAACGCGTCCGCATCTTCATTCAACAGGTGCGACGACGAAGAAACTTTCCGTCGTGTCTTCTTTTACTTAGAAGATGCTGCTCGAACATGTTTCGAAAACTATGAGAGCTCTTTGACCGACTGGACCCAATTCAAAAGGGAGTGCCTGAAGACCTTTACTACTTTACTACCGGGGTGAGAAAAGAGCGAGCTGCGCTTTTGCTTGAAACTCGAACGCAGCACCCCCACGAAGGTATCGGAATCTTCGTTGAGGAGATGAAGCGACTTTTTCGCCTTTTGGACCCCGAAATGACCAAGAAATGAAGCTCAGGTTTCTCATGCGAGGCATGAAGCAAGAGCTATTCGCGTGCCTTGTCTGAGGCCGCCGCGATGGAGAAGACGCTCGAAATCCGAACGAGGCAGTACGACCACCCAATCAGTGTGCTGGTTTCGGAGACGATTGGTGCCGGCGCTATTAACTCCGACTCACTACGCGAGACCATCCGGGCAGCGGTGCGGGAAGAGCTGCGGAATCTTTCCCGACGATGACGCCAGAGGCTCAAGTCGCTTCCCTGACTGACGTGATCCGGGAAGAAGTACAGCAGGCTTTGGGAACTCCTCTGCCTTCCGAAGCACCCAGCGAGACAGAGGCTATGACCTACTCCGCGGCTGTTCGTCGATCCCTGCCTGTTCCAACACGTCGTTAGGAGGCCCAGCCGTACCGCCGCCCATGTCGCCCGCCCGACCTCTGTAAACCGAATCCAGGCGCCAAGGGAGACCGATGTGTAGCGAACGCCCGATAATCGCCCGCTGTGTTAGCACTGCGGAGAGGCCGACCACATCTACCGCCGCTGCCCTTACAAAAGGCTATGTTTGCGAGGATTCTCCGTCGACGCACCTCGCCCGTCTCCCTGTCCAACGACCACGTGAGACCGACGAGTATCTCTCTCAAACAAGCCGTGGCCAGCCCGTTTCAACCGTCGGCGTCGCCCTACCCGTACCGATCTCCGACCCGCCGTAGCAAGGCTAACTTTGCCCGTGGAAGGTCCCCCAGCCCAAGCGGAGAAAAATAAAAGCAGCAACTTCTGGAGGTGAAGTTGCTCTACGGCGAAAAACCAGAAAACCTCGAACGACGCAGCGACTCGCTGAACACAATGATTCAATGACATGCCCCGACCCCGATCACCCAATCTTACCGGGACGTGACTTCCGTCCACGACGACAGCAAAAACGGCGCAACGCGTACCGAAATAACCGAACTGCCGATGAGAAATACACCAAGACCACGACGCACAGTGCCGGACCGTCAACACGCAGAAGCCGATATACGACGCCACGACGCACTCGGAACTCGAACAAGGCAGCGTCCGACGTTCAGCTCTCCATCGATGGCTTTGAGGTAGTCACCGTCATAGACACGGGAGCCGACTACTCAGTTATGAGCGGACCATTTTGCGTCTAAGCAGAAGATATTATATTCAGAACGGACGGTCCGCACATTCGCACTGCAGGATGCCACCGCCTGACGCCAAGTAGCGCGTGCACATCGCGCGTCACCTTAGGCGGAACAACGTAAGCAGCGGTGTTCTGCATTTTGCCTAACTGCTCCAGCGACGTAATTCGTAGAATGAATTTTTGACTGGACAACGGTGCAATATTTGATCGAACAGGCCAAGTCCATAACGTTTTCCTCGAGTACTCCATTACGACCGGAACCAAACCCCGAACAATCTGCTGCTTTAAGGGTCGCCGATGATCATGTCATCCCTGCCACCCCACGCAGGATTGATCACCGTGCTACTGTGAAGATGCTATTCCTGATGTTCGACGCTATCGTAGAGAGTTACTAAAGGTTGCTCCTTGACCGCGGTGTCTCCGTCACAAGAGGCATTGCGCGCTTTGGGCAACGCTAATCCGAAGTTTTGGTCACTAATTCAGCGAGGAATACCAGCATATAAACAGTGGGGCTGCAATTGCCGTTCCTCAAAGAAACGTAAAAGCAAGTGACGTGATCGCGGTGGCCGACTTTGAACGAGCAACCGAAGACACCTTCAAACTTCCGAATCACTTCGACATGAATCCGCGTTACCGGAACAAGAACCGAAGAAAATATTAGGATTTGCTTCATCGCTACAGAGATGTGTTTTTCGTCGAACTCAAAACTACGTCAAACACATCTAAGCGAAGCACCGAATAATAACCGATGATGGAGCATGACCTACCGGACAGTCACCATTACCGCGTCTCTTCACACGAGCGGGCAGCCATCCGACTCAAGTCGACGGCATGCTCAGCGACGACATTATACAGCTATTGAAAAGGCCCTGTGCTGCGCCGGTCATACTTGTGAAGAAAAAAGACGGCACATTGTGGTTTTGGTGTTGACTACGGCAACTAAACAAAATCACCAAAAAGGACGTGTACCTTCTCCCCGAATCGACGAAGCCGTCGACCACCTCTGCCACGCCGAGTACATCTCATCGATAGATCTGCAGACCGGCTACTGGCAAATTGAAGTGGACGACAGAGACCGAGATAAGACTGCATTATAACCCCAGACGGCCTATACGAGTTCAATGTGATGCCGTTCGGGTTGGGCACGGCGCCAGCAACGTTTCAATGAGTCATGAACATGGTTCTAGCGACCTGAAGTGGCACACCTGCCGCGTATAGCTCGACGATGTTCTGGTATTCTCCCGGACTTTCGACGAACACCTTGCAGGTTGCAGTCTGTACTCGAGGCCATCCGTACGTCGGGCTTAACGCTTAAGCATGAAAAGTGCAACTTCGCGCACGAGGAACTCCAGTTTTTGGGCCATGTCGTCAACGCCGCGGGAGTCCGGCCTGATACAGAACTTCCGCCTATAGCCGAAATTCCAAGACCGAAAGGTAAGAAGGGCGTGCGGAGTTTTCTCGGACTATGCGCATACTACACGCGCTTGTCACAAACTTCGCCGCATTGCAGAGCCACTACCCGCTTGAATTAAAGATAGCAACGCTTCAGCTGGAGAAAATGCCAAGAAACAGCCTACTGCGACCTGCAACAATGCCTGCAAAGTGCCTTTTCTCGCGCATTTCCGAAAACGCCGAAACGAAATGCACACGGACGCTAGTGATATAGGCTTTGGGTGCCGTCCTCATACAAAAGCAAAGCGGGTGCGAGAAAGTAATCGCCTATGCCAGCCGTGGTCTCTCCAACGAATAAAGAAACTACTCAGCCTCTGATAAAGAGAGCCTCGCGATTATGAGGGCCATTTAAAAATTTCTCCCATACGTGGATAGAAGGTCTTCACGTTGTGACAGACCACCATGCGTTGTGTTGGCTCGCCATTTGAAGGACCGCTTGGTGTCTTGTTAGGTAGGGCTTGCGCCTGCAAGAACTCGACGTCACTGCGACGTTACTGTAGTCTATAAATCCGGCAGAAAAATACTCTGACGCCGGCTGCCTGCCCCGTGCCCCCGTCGACTCACCACCGCAAGACTCCGATGAAGACAGCACGTTCTTCGGAGTCGTGACTGAGAGAGACCTAGCCGACCAGCAGCGTGCCGACCCCGATCTACGCGTCATGATCGACTACCTCCAAGGATGCAACGTTGCCGTGCCCAGGGCCTTCAAACGCAACTTACCTGCATTCAGCCTGAAAAACTCCGTCCTCGTGAAGGACTTCAGCCCCGGAACGATAGCGAATTATCTTCTTGTCATCCCGGCAGATCTTCGTGGACGACATTTTGGAAGCGTGCCACGACGACTTGTCTTCCGGACATCTCGGCACAGCTGGCACAATTGAGAAAATCAAGATCAAGTACTACTAGCCCCACCATGCGTCAGACGGTCACCCACTACGTACGGAGCTACCGTGTACTGCAGCGGTGCAAAAAACGCCACCGACTATACAAGCCGGACTTCCTGCAGCCGATCGCCTTCCCATCTAGGACCTTCAAACAGATTTGAATTGCCCTTCTGGGCCCGTTCCTAACATCCAGATCCGAGAACAAGTGGATTGTGTAGCGACAGACTACATGACGCGCTACGCAGAGACCGCCGCTCTTACGACGGGGGACTGCACAAGAATTGCAAAGTTCTTCATAGCCAAGTTGTGCGGCGACATGAGCCCCGGAAGTCCTAATCACGGACCGCGGAACGGTCTTTACTGTAGAGCTGATGCAGGGATATTACGCTACAGCAACACGGATCACCGAAGAGCGACGGCGTACCACCCCCAAACGAATCGGACTAACGGAAACGCCTGAACAAGACAATCAGCGGATATGCTGTCAATGTGACGTCGACATTCGAACATAAGACTTGGAACGAAGTGCCCCGTTTGTCACCTTTGCAGTTACAACACGGCTATCCAGCAAACTACGTCAGATGACGCCGTTCGAGTTTGTCTGCGGAAGACGGCCGACTGCGATGCTCGACGCCATGCTTCCGCCCACGTAGAAGACGACTACCTCAACACCGACGTCCAAGGATACCTTCATAGCGTGCAGAGGGAGGCCCGCCAGCTGGCTCTAGTTCGTACAGTGGACCAGCAGCTGGTGGATTGCCGGGCGCTACAACCTCCGACGCCGAGACGCCGAGTACCACCCTGGGGATCGTGTGTTGGGTTTGGACTTCTATCCGTCCATGCGGACTAATGAAGAAGCTTCTGCGACGATATTTCGGACCCTACCAGATTCTACGACGTGTCGGCTAACTTACCTACGAGGTGATCCCCGATGGTGATTCCGAAACATCACGACGACTCGCGCGGCCCGAAGTCGTCACGTGTTCGCTTGAAACCTTACTATGCAAGATGACGGAATTTTTGTTGCGTGTTGTTCATTTTTCGGACTGTCTTTTATTTTAGCATCGGTCGATGCACACAAAGGGGGGTAATGCCGCGAACCATGTATGGGCTTGCTTATTTATTGTTTGTTTTTACTGCCGGGCGACGCCCGGGTTGTGTTATCGCGTTCCAAGCAAAGCGCGTCTTTTTATTTCTTTCTTACTTTTATGCCGCACGGGCTTCACATTCAGATAAGCACAACTGTTTCGCCCTAACGTCGCTAGCCCAGAATAATCGTCTGTGATCTACAATGTTCTGGATGTGAATCTACGGTTCCAGAAACACTCGCGCCGAAAGATAAAAGCCAGCAGAGCAGACAGCTCGGCATTCGATTCTGCGACGCTCGCCGACGCAAGTCACTTTGTTGGGGAGCACAAGTTAGCTCCAATAAACTTATTTCTCCTTCAAGACCACTGCGTCGTCCTTGGGACTTATGTAATATATATATATATGAGATGCCTTCAAGGAGACGTCGCTCACTGATAGAGCGGAGGAGACAGACGCCGTTTATTTGGCGAACGCGCAGCCAAGCAGCACCAGCCTCAGGGATGATAATGATCATGTACAGGTGACGAAGATGAAGCATTACTGAAAAGGATGACAGGTGATGATGATTACACAGAAGATTGAAATCAGCGAAATATTGTGCCGCGGAGAACTACAGGGCTTACACTAATTGCCCCCCTCGAGGAAGGCGGCGGCCTGGCCGG